>JBCEWC010005330.1:0-25201 GCA_038996855.1 Solanum aculeatissimum
TGGTATGTTAAAAGTCTTTGATTTTGATGTTTATGCTTTGCTTGATCCAGGTGCAAATTTATCTTTTGTGACTCCTCTGTGGGCTGTTAAATTTGGTTTGAATCTTGAAACTTTGACGGGGCCTTATTCGGTTTATACTCCTATGGGTGAGTTTATTATTGCCCGAAAGGTGTATCAGGGTTATCCAGTTTCAGTCTTGTATAAGGTCTTTTCGTGTGATCTTGTATAGCTTGAGATGTATGATTTCAATATTATTCTTTAGATGGATTGGTTGTATACATCATATGCCTTGGTCGATTGTAGGACTAGGCAAGTCAGATTCCAGATTCCTAATGAACCTTTTTTGAAATGGAAGGATAGTGATTATGTCATTAGGGGTCGGTTTATTTCCCACCTCAAAGCCTGGAGGATGATTTGTAAGGGGTACATCTGTTATATTGTGAGGGTTAGATATGTGGAAATTGAGTCTCCTACTCTTGAGTCAGTTTCGGTAGTTAATGAGTTTCTCAATATGTTTCCTGAAGATTTTCCCGACATTTCTCCCGAAAGAGAGGTAAATTTCGGCATAGATCTCCTTTTGGATACTCAACCTATTTCCATTCCTCCTTACTGTATGGCTCCGGCCGAACTGAAGGGGTTGAAGGATTAGTTAAAGGACTTATTAGACAAAGGCTTTATTAGGCCAAGTATTTCACCTTGGAGTGGTCCTGTGTTGTTTGTGAGGAAGAAGGATGGATCACTCTGAATGTGTATTGATTATCGGTAGCTAAATAAAGTGACCATCAAGAATAAGTACCCGTTGCCCAGGATAGATGATTTGTTTGATCAACTTCAAGGAGTCACTCATTTCTCTAAGATAGATCTTCATTTGGGTTACCACCAATTGAGGGTAAGGGAGTGTGATATTCCCAAAATAACTTTGCGGACTCGATACAGGCATTTCGAATTTGTGGTGATGTCGTTTATGCCCCGGCAGTATTTATGGATCTTATGAATCGGGTATTCAAGACATTCCTTGACAGTTTTGTGGTTGTCTTCATTGATGATATCCTGATTTACTCCCGAACTTAGCGGGAACACAGGGACTACTTGAGGTTAGTGCTTCAGACCTTAAGGGAGAAGGAATTATTTGCCAAGTTTAGTAAATGTGAGTTTTGATTGGAGAAAGTTTCTTTCCTTGGTCATGTGGTGTCCGATGATGGTATTAAGGTTGATCCTAAGAAGATCGAAGCCGTAAAGAATTGGCATAGATCGTTGACTCCTTCTGATATCTAAAGTTTCCTTGGGTTAGCCAGTTATTATCGGAGGTTGTTTTAGGGATTCTCTTCTATTGCGTCTCCGTTGACTAAATTAGCTCCAAATAAAGCTAAGTTTGTGTGGTCAAATGAGTATGAGAAGAGTTTTTAGACTTTGAAGGACCGGCTTACACTGACTCCTATCTTGACCTTACCGAATGGGTTAGATGGGTTTGTGGTGTATTGTGATGCTTCGCGGATTGGATTGGGATGTGTGCTCATGCAACATGGTAAGGTGATAGCTTATGCGTCTCAGCAATTAAAGGTTCATGAACAAAACTATTCGACCCATGATCTTGAGTTGGCAGCAGTGGTGTTTGCTTTAATGATTTGGAGGCACTACTTGTATGAAGTTCATGTAGATGTTTTCACTGATCATAAGAGTTTGTAATATGTGTTCACTCAAAGAGATCTTAACTTAAGGTAATGGATATAGTTGGAACTACTCAAGGATTATGATATGAGTGTTCTATATCATCCAGGCAAGGTGAATGTCGTAGTGGATACCCTTAGTAGGCTATCCATGGGTAGTGTGTCACATGTTGATGAAGGAAAGAAGGAATTGGTAAGAGATGTGCACCATTTGGTTATATTGGGGGTTAGATTGACCGACTTAAATTATGTGACCTTCTTATTCAAAATGGATCTGAGTTTTCTGTGATTGTTGATGTATAAACCAAACAGGATTTGGATCCTTCCTTGGTAGAGTTAAAGAAGTTGGTTACCGAAAAAAAGGTTGAGATTTTCTCCCAAGGGGGAGATAGTGTGCTACGATATTAAGATCAGTTGTGTGTTCTAAATATCGACGGCCTAAGGGAGGTTATCATGAGTGAAGCTCATAATTCCTAGTATTCTATTCATCCGAGATCTACTAAGATGCATTGAGACATGAGAGAAGTATATTGGTGGCATGGCATGAAGAAGGACATAGCCAAGTTTGTGTCAGAATGTCTGAATTGCTAACAAGTGAAGGTGGAACACCAAAGGCCCAGTGGTTTTGCCCAAGATATTGAGATTTCTACTTAGAAGTGGGAAGATGTGGATATGGACTTCGTAGTTAGGCTACCCCATACTCGTAAGCAGTTTGATTCTATTTGGGATGTCGTTGATCGAATGACCAAGTCGACTCACTTTCTACTGGTCAAAACTACCTATAATGTTGAAGATTATGCTAAATTATATATCTGGGAATGGGTGACGTTGCATGGTATACAGAGGTCTATCATATTGGATCGTGGTACCCAATTTACTTCTCACTTTTGGAGATTGTTTTAAAAAGGGCTTGGTACTAAGATTAAATTGAGAACCGCTTTTCATCCCCAAATCAATGGACAAGTCGAGAGGACAATTCAAACTTTGGAGGATATGCTAAAGGCTTGTATGTTGGAGTTCAAGGGAAATTGGGATGATCATCTACCGCTTTTCGAGTTTGCCTACAACAATAGTTACCACGCTAGCATTGATATGGCTCCATTTGAAGCTTTGTATGGTTGGAGGTGTAGATCCCTCGTGGGATGGTTCGAGTTGGGTGAGATGGCGTTGTTAAGCCCGGATTTGGTTGTTGAGGCTATAGAAAAGGTGAAGTTGATTAGAGAAAGGTTGAAGACGACTCAAAGTCGCCAAAAGTCTTACTCGAATGTTAGGAAAAGATACCTCAAATTTTATGTGGGTGATTGAGTTTATGTAAAGGTATCACCTATGAAGGGCATCATGTGTTTTAACAAAAAGGGAAAGTTGTGTCCTCGGTATGTTAGGCCCTATGAGATCGTTGAGCGGGTTGGCAACATGGCTTATAGATTAGAGTTGCCTTAGGATATGAGTTCTATTCATCCGATGTTCCATGTTTCGATGTTGAGGAAGCTGGTTGGTAACCCTAAGGCAATTGTGCCATTGAGGATGTTACGGTGGAGGAGAACTTGACTTATGAAGAGGTACCGATTGAAATCTTGGATAGGCAAGTAAAGCGACTTCGCAACAAAAAGGTAGCTTCGGTTAAAGTGCTTTGGAGGAACCAACATGTGGAGGGTGCTACATGGGAAACGGAGTTGGACATGATGAAGCAATACCCCTATCTTTTCCAATCTACTCAAGCATAAGGTACTAGGGTCTATCTTTCTTTCTAAATGGTACTAATTCTTTAATTCTTGAGTTTCATAGCATGGCATGCATACATGTTCACAAAATGATTTGAATAATGTTTTGACATGAGTTTTAAATGACTTTTGAAATGATGAATGATGTATTATGTTTTATGTTGAAACGTCTCTTGTTTAATTCGACTCTTTCAAGCCTTGATCTAGCCCATTTGAGGATGAATGTTCCCAAGGGGGAGATGATGTAACAACCTAAAACTTCCCGGACCTTGTGATGTTGTTTGAGGACTGATTTGAATCTATCTTAGTTAGCTTTTGAGTTTCTCGAGTCTCTCTTGGATGACCGTCTTGGAAGAAATAGCATTGGTTAAGTTTTGCTTGACGTCTTGTGGAAGTACTGACTTTAAATGGTCATATATATTGGTACGGGATGAGCTATGTGGTCCACGACCTATCAAATTGAATCTCCTTGAGTTATCTTCCAAACGCACTTATTGTTACTCAATTCAGAGTTCGAATGTGGAAGTTATGGCCTTGATAGTAAGACTGTCTGCATAGGGAAGCATTCTGAAAAAGGGAAGAGAAGTATTGGCTAAGGCACTGCCTCACGGCAGACTCACGGGCTGTGTGTGGACTCACGGTCCATGGGGCAGGTCGTGTGACATCCCACGAGGCATTGTAAAGTATTTCGGGATGGCCTTGGCCTACGGATCGATTCTATGTATAAGGTTAATATTTCAGAGATTGCGTCGTCTTGACGGTGGGATTCACGGGCCGTGTGTAGGCTCAAGACCCGTGAACGGATCCGTGTGGTGTTCTAGTAAGCAGCCAAGGCTCTAAGCCAAGGGAGACTCCACAGACCACCTCATGATCCGTGTGAAGCCTCACGGTTCGTGTGCCTAGCTGTATGGTTGCGAGAAGAGAATTTTTCTAAGTATGGAATGTTCATGATAAAAGTTGGTTCCAAGTGTAGCTTCACGGGAAAGGCTCATGGACCGTGTGGACCCTCACAGTCCATGTAGTTGACCGTGTGGGTGACGTTTTAAATTTTTCTATCCATTGCTAGATTGATGCTCGTCTTCAAGTGAGGCCTCACGGCATAGCTCACAGACCGTGAGTCACTACACGGTCCATGTAGTGGACTTTTTCAGTGACAGTTCTAGTTTTCTTTCTCATTTTATTAATGGTTTAATTGTAATTTTTAACTAATCCAAAGGTCATTTTAGCATTTTTAAATCCTCCTAAACTCCTGATTTATCCCTCTTCACTCTCATTCAATTCAAACCCTTCCAATTTCATTCAACTACTCTCAAGCTCCATTGAAGACTAGGCTTGGAAATCAAGGGAAAGCTCAATTCTTCATCAAGCTCTCCTTGTTCTTCTTGATTGTTCAAGGTATATGGGATTGATTCATGGTTCTCCTTTCAACCATAAAGACCCAAAACTTTGCTTCTCCAATTTTGATGAATTTTGCTCTCTTTGAAATTGGGTCTTTTAATTATGAATGATTTAATTCAATTGAGTTATGGGCTGTATTTAATTGTTAATTTCAAAGTGAATTAAGCCCTAAATTGTTGAATTCCATTGATTTTATGAAAATTCAAAAGTGTATGTCCCCTTGTTCTTCAATTCAAGCATGGGTAGTATGAATTATGTTTTAATTGGTGATTTCACTATGTTTTAAGTATGAATCTATTTCCATTATGATGATTTAAATGTCGATATCAATCACCCATGCTATTCAATAATCATTCATGCATTGCATTCATGAGCATGGAGGCTTGACTTGATGAAACTCTTGATATGGGTTTTGACCTTCTTGATTTGATATGATTTGACTTGATTTTGGTAAGACATGGGATATGACTAGAATGTGATTACATCTTGTCTTGATATGGCTCTTTGAGCATCTTGGGTGTTTACACCATATTGTTATGTTAAAATGAGCTACTCCTACGCATTGATCTTGAATTTGACACTTGAAACTCTTGTTTGGTTTTTAGCCCGATTATGGAAAGACTTGAATTATAATTTGGCTTTTTAGCCCAAATTGCATTGTATGGATTTGAAGTATTGAACCTCCATTTGAAAGCTTTTATATGTATATATTTTCCCGTGGAATGAGACTTAGTACCGAGGAATCGGAGTCGGGGTGGACTATCTCCAAGGATACATACTCCTTTCCGTCAAACCATATGCCAACATGGGATTTCTCCAAGATGGGATGACTTGTTTTGTTACCCTCTATTTAGGGTGGCTTGGGATCTACCTGGCAAGTAGTCTAATTCCAAGTAGTAGCTCACTTGGTCTCTCTTGTTGTCGATTAAGATCATATTCCCGCTATGAATATGTAGGGTTGCATTCATGCATCATGGAACTTCATGGCATATTGGTATAATACTTTTCCTTGATTATATACATTCTTTCTATACATATATGTGTCCTCGCCATCTAGCTTGGTAGTAGGTTCATGTCCATGTGCATGGCATGCCCGCATACTTAGTGAATTATATGTGCTAACTCATACTCTTTGTCTACATGCTCTAACCATGTAGGGACCAAAGACGACATTCATCCACCGTTGGACGCTACGTTGAGATATCGGACTTGTTGCTTGTGGTGAGCCCTATACTCCAAGGGCAAAACCCACCTTCTTTCAGCTTATGTTTTATTATGTCTTATTTATCTTGTGACTTGAGGGTGAGTCCAGGTTATATCGAGGCCCCGTCTTATTCTATGTAGAGGCATTGTTGGACATATCAGATTCTATTGTACGCCGTACTATGTGCTTATTTGAGATGTTATGACTATCTACGATTTGTTATGACTACTTACATTTCGATTATGCTTTTGCTTATGTTATTATGATTGGATGGATGGGAGTGTGTTTATGTGGAAAGTCCTTAGCCCCTTCTTGCCCCATAGCTTGAGTCATACTTACTCACCCCTTAGAACATAATTGTTATGTGTTATGTGATTCATGCTTACCCCATTCCCGGTGATATCCCTATAGCTTGAGTCAAAAGTCCCGGAATCCCTTAGACTTATGTGTTACTTATTGTATTACGCGCTTCCAAACCAATGATGTGTGTGATGATGTTTGGATGGCTTGATCGAGGGCTCTCGGGTTCTCCTTCGCCATATTACGTCTAGGCCCTACTCTAGGATCGTGACATTTATGCTTCAAACCCTAGCCTTTTTCTCCCTTGAAACCTTGTCCTACGTTTGAAGGACGAGTTTCAGTGTGAAAAAGGTGAAGTAATATGTTTTAGGACTTATTTAGGTATAAAAAGGTTAAGTCTAGGCTTTAAAAGGTGGAAAAAGACTAAAATAATCTTTTAGAAAAAGTTATCAAAAGTCGTCCACGGGCCATTTTTATGTCTTGTGGAATATTCCACGACTCGTGGAATCTTTCTGTAAACTTTTGGACATGTTTTGGAAGTTACTGGAACCTTCCACGAGACCAATCCATAACCCGTAGAATACTTTAAGACTCGTAGATGGATTCGTGAAGACTAAAGCTAAAAATTAATTTTTTGGACTTTTCCACGAGACCCTACTTTACGGGTTGTACTTCAATCCACGACTCGTATATGGTTTCATGAAAGTACTTTACTCTGGCAGTGTTCAGTAAAATGACCATATCTTTTGACTTTGAACTACAAATGAAGTGAAACTAGTTGCATTGAAAGGCTAATTCAAAGAGCTTTCATTTGGTAGGTCATAGGACATCCAATTCTCTGTGTGCTAAGAGTAATTATTATTTAAAGTTGACTCTTGCATAATCTTTCACTATAAACTCAATTTATAGGAAGGTTTCGAACTCGACTAAGTGCTAGGAGTCTCCAATGACCCTAATACACTTCTCACGTATAAGAATAAGACTTGAAACATGGGTAAATATAAGAATAAAGTTATGGGATGTCACAACTAGCTTCAACAAGATCGTGGCAAAACTTAATAGTTAACTATAAATTTTATTATAGTAAAACATTTATGACTATACCTTTTAATATAACACAACTTTTATAGCTTAAGAAAAATATTTATTCAGCTGCAATTTTTTAAAAATAATAATAATAATAATTTATCATGGCTACAAGGTTATTATTTCTATGATAAATTTAAATTCATGGAATAATTAATAGTTAGACATAAAATTTTATTCTAGCAAAATATATGTGGCTATTTCATTTAAGTATTGTCTTTTTTTTTAGAACTTAAAGAAAAATTATTTATTTAGCTATAATGTTTTTTTCAAATAATTTATTGTGGCTAAAAGGTTGTTGTTAAATTTAAATCGTGGAAAAAATAATAATAAGCTATGAAATTTAATTATAACAAAATATCTATGGCTATTTCATTTAACTATTGCCACAATATTTTATGACTTGAAGCAAAAGTATTTATTTAGCTACAATATTTTGTTTCAAATAATTTATTGTAGCTAAAGGATTACTATTGCTACACTCACTTTTATCGTATGACAAAGACTTATCATTAGCTATAGAGTTTTATCGTAGCAGTAAAATTGTGGCTAGTTAGATATTTATTGTCACGATTGTTAGCAGTTATAGCAAAAAGTAAGGATTTAGCTTTGTCAATTTAATTATCATGGCTAAGAAATTTGATGAATTTTTAGGTAGCCATGAAATTTAAAGTTTTGTGGGTATTACTAAATAATAGGTACGATTTTCAAATTCATAGCTTAGATTTCGTAACTAGAAGTACATTTTCTTGTAGTATTTTTGTTGTCTACATTAATTTAAAATATAAAGTCAAAGAATAATCTCTCTACACTTGGTATAATTTTTTGTTCTTGTCAGTAAAAAATTTTTAAATTGTTAAAAAAAATTTAACTATCATTATAACTGCATTCGCACTTGAATGGTCAATTTTCGGTAATTGAGTAGTACATATTAACTTTTTAAATTATTATTCTTGATAATAAATGTAGTTTGTTTGTAAGTTAAGAATGTGATTAATTTATTAAATCATTTAATTCAGCATTAGCTAGTGAGTCTTTGTACTAATTTTTATTATTTTATGAATTCAAACTGCTATTCTCTTTCGGAACATAGGTAAGACGATGAGAAATCATCAGTTCAAGCTAAAAATGACAAGTCAAAATTAGTTTGTGGGTAGGGGTGGGGGTGAGGGAAAATAGGACCCCTAGTTAAGTTTATGTGTGTTGCTGGAATTTTGAATATATATAGTTCGGGGTACTTGTGTTATTCCTAGTTAATTCTAAATACTTCCAAAATATATGTTTGACTTCTCTAACAAATTTTCTCACCTCTATTTAAAGAAGTGTAACCATCTATTTAGTCATCTCACAATTTCTCCTCAATCTAGTTCTCTTTCTCTCTCTATGTTTTTCATTTTTCTCCATCTCCTTCTTCACTACTCTTGTTCGCTTTCTTCTTTGTCACTTTCACAGAAGAAAAAACCCTTCTTCATAAAAAATATTTACCATTTCTTCATCATATTTGATAAAAAAAAATACACTCTTTTCTCCATCTATTTTTAGTTAGTAATATACAATCTATGACATTCTTTTTATATATATAGCTATATGAGTTTGATTTTTAATTTAGTAAGTTTCTTGTTAATTTTTTTTTTATAATTTGATCTGGCTATGTTTCTATGTCTATTTCTGACATGTTTTAATTTAAAAGATTGGGTGATGTAATTTTTAGATATTTAAATAGAAAGAGGGACATGTTACGTGCTCTGGAATTGGAAAATTTATTTAATCTATCTTTATAGAATTGGAGAAGTAATACAATGTTGTGATGGTAACTGTCAATTATCATATAATTAAAGTTTGAAAAATTAGTAAGATAAATTTTTCAAAAAAGAGAGGGAGAGAGAGAGAGAAAGAGAGTTCAATTTTTTCATATCAATGATGTGAATTTAAATTTAAGTTGAATTTTTCAACTATAGTACAACATTTGATTATTTCAATTTCAAACTAAATAGAGATGTGAATTTTTTGAATTTTAATTTTATAGTTTTAATTGAAAATGCAAAGATATATGTATTAAGATGTTGAGATTAAAGTTTAAAATTTAAAAATAAAATTTTCAATAAAAGAATTAAATGTCAATATCAATTTTTTTAATTAATGTATGTGTATTGATTATATTCAATAAACAATCGATTTATCTATTTATATTCCGGACTAATTTATATTACATATTTAAATAAAATGTGATATTATTTAATAAAAAATAAATTGATTATATATTTCTTATAAAAAAAAGTACAATTACTCTAAAACATTAACATATTGCAATGAGATTAAATATTGAGTTAATAAGTTTAAAAAGTTAGTTGATAAGTTTGAGATTATGAGTAGGTTTACAAATTATCTATTGTTGAAGATTATCCTTTTTTTTCTTTTTTGTATTTTAACTTTTTATATGAATTTTATTTAATTCTTTTGTTTATATATAATACCTATTTAAATTATATTATAAATTTACAAGTAATATCCAATAAAATAAAAACAAGTCGAATGATAAATGCCTTTAATAATATTGAAATTTTAAAAGTATTGTTTCGATAAATTATGTTTGAATCAAATAATAATTCTAAAAATACTTGATTAGAATAAAGTTTAAATAAGATTTACTGAAGTTTTGCTAAAATTTAACATGATTAGTTAATTGAAATAAATATAATATCAATAATTTATTTAAATTATATCTAAGACTTACAAGTTGTAAAAATGAATTGAATTAAACAATTAACACCTCCAATCACATTAGATCAATAAAAATATTATGATGATGAAACAAGTTTGAATTAAATAATACTGAAAGCATTGAGCAAGATGAAACTTTAGTAAGACTTATTAAAGTTATATTTAAGCTCGATATAGTCAGTTAATTAAAATTAATTAGAGACAATCACCTACTTATTAAAATTATATTTGAATTTCACAAGTGGACATGTAGTATTGAATCAATCTAATCAAATGATTAACACCTCTAATTACACAAGATTAGTATTATTACAAAAAAAAAAACTCATATCACGATAAAAAATATTTATGAGCTAAATGTTTTTATCACAATAATAGATTTGTGATTACATTATTTGACAACAAATAATTATGGTTATTATTTAGTCAAACATCAGTTAAATTAATAATAAATTATATAATTGTTATCAATTTTTGTCAATTGATAAATTATTTAATTAATTTGCTAATTATGGAATTTGAACAAAATAATTGTATGTATTACTCTTCCGTTCACTTTTACTTGTCCACTTTAAATGTTTTATGTTTATTAAAATATTAATTGACATGAGTATTTTATCAGATATCCATATTAATCAATGTTCTGGTCATAAAAAATAATTTAAAAAATAAGTAAATAATAGCTTTTAATGTAATTTTTTAAAATAAATTATTAGCATCCACTATTTGCTGCAAACTTGTTTTCTTTCCTCTTTGTGTTGCGATATTCTTCTTCTCTCATGTTTATAATATATTGTCTTGAAAAATAATTATAATTAGTAAGTTAATTATTGTCACAAGTTTCGATAGTCAAAAAATATTTATTTAGTTATAATATTTTATTTTAAATTATATATGAAAAAAAGTAACTATTGCTCAAACTAGTGTCACGCCCCAGGAGGATACCCTTGGCGTGGCCGGCACTCTGAGACTATTGCTAGCCCCCAAGCGAACCGCTTGGCCTCATCACATTCGTTCAATCACATTCTAATAGTGAAAGACATCAATGATAAAGAATACTCAATGAAATGAAATGATAATATGAAAATCAAGGTCAAAGGCCAAACAATCTATCCATCAACTAAGTAAGACGAGAGTGAAAGAAACTAGTCAAACATAACATTCAATCATAACTCAATAGTCTAGTCTATGAAGCCTCTAAACTTCTGTCTAAATGGTGTCAATGACAGGTTCATGACTACCTCAAAAACAAAATGGAAAGTCTAAACTCAAAGCTAAAAGATAAAATATGTCATCCTCTGAAAGTAGGGGAGGACTCACCAATTAGCCGAATATAAATAGATCCTCAAAGGAGTGCTTGCTGATGACCACTAGTACCTGTCTCTGCATCATGAAAAGATGCAAGCCCAAATGGAAGTCAGTACGTGGAATGTACGAGTATGTAAAATGGCAGAATGAAACATGTAAAGGCAGAATAACATCAACTCAAATAGCTCAACTCAGGAAGTAAGGAACTCAGTCATCAAGTCAAAAGTCTAAGGTAAGAATGAAGTTTAGACAATGACCACTCATATACCATCTCATCTCGTACACTCAGAGTACTATCAAGACCGATTTGAAAGTTTCTCTAACCGGCGACTATCACCTATGAGTCGGTGATAATACAAAGAAGTGATGTCGTTGACATATTCATCCAATACCTTGTCAGGGTAAAGAACATCCCATCAGTGGATCCACAATAGTAACAACAAGTTCTCTTTTCGGGATATTTGGGAAACATCTGATTTTACGGTCCAATCCTCTCCTAAACTGATCATGTAGTTATTGAGTTCGATTTGGACTTACTCTTACTCAATTCGGTGCTCAATACTCCTCCCAAGACTCATTATGCTCATAAGACATCAAATTTAAGGTTAGCTCATTCATCTAGTCTATTGGACATTTATCAACTCAGTTCATCACATCTACCATCAACTCTTTGATTACATTCTTTTAAAGTTCATCTCTCAACTCATAAGGACTCTATCATGTATATATCATTTTACTCGTATCATTCAGGAAAACAAAAGTAGAGTTACAACATTTAGGGATTCATAGTCTCATTAGGCTCAATTTTATACTCATGCATATACTTTTAAGTAAAATAGGTAAAGATAACGAGAATTCATGCTAGGGTTCATGTAGATAAGTAAAATCACTTAATTCAAACATTTAATTCATAAAAACTGTAGTTCATCAAAAAATTTATAGAAATACATTAGAATTTAAGAAAAAAAAACTTTCAAAAAATATTTATGGAAAACTCAATTCCTTCATAACTCCATCAATTAGGATTATGGGCACATGAAAGAACAAAATTCATGTTTTGGTAAGCCTTACATACCTGGAAATTTGGATTTTGGAACTGCTTGGAAGAACTCTCAAGTTTATGCTTTAAACCCTAACTTTTTTCTCCTTTGAAACCTCGTCCTACGTTTGAAGGATGAGTTTTAGTGTGAAAGAGGTGAACTAATATGTTTTAGGACTTATTTAGGTATCAAAACGTCAAGTCTAGGCTTTAAAAAGGTGAAAAAAGATCAAAATAATCCTTTAGAAAAAGCTGTCAAAAGTCGTTCACGGGCAACTTTTACGGCTTGTGGAATCTTTCTGTAAAATTTTGGATATATTTTTGAGGTTACTGTAACCTTCCACGATCGAGACCAATCCATGACCCGTAGATGGATTCGCGAAGTCTGGGACTAAAAATTGATTTTTTAGACTTTTTCATGAGACCCTACTTTACGGGTCGTACTTCAATCTATGACCCGTATATGGTTCCATGGAATTAATTACTCTGCTCTGACAGTGTTCAGTAAAACGCAATTTTTAGCTCTGAACTACAAATGAGGTGAAACCAGTTGCGTTGGAAAGCTAATTCAAAGAGCTTTCATTTGATAGGTCATAGGACATCCAATTCTTTGTGTGCTAAGAGTTATGATTATTTAAAGTTGACCCTTGCATAATCTATCACTATAAACTCAATTTATAGAAAGGTTTTGAACTTGGATAAGTGTTAGGAGTTTCCAATGACCCTAATACACTTCTCACGTATAAGAATAAGACTTGAAACACAGGTAAATATAAGAATAAAGTTATGGGGTGTCACAACTAGCTTCAACAAGATCGTGGCAAAACTTAATAATTAACTATAAATTTTATTATAGTAAAAAAATTATGACTATACCTTTTAATATGACACAACTTTTATAGCTTAAGAAAAATATTTATTCAGCTGCAATTTTTTTTTTTAAACAATAATAATTTATCATGGCTACAAGGTTATTATTGCTATGATAAATTTAAATTCATGGTAACAATTAATAGTTAGTCATAAAATTTTATTCTAGCAAAATATATGTGGCTATTTCATTTAAGTATTGTCATTTTTTTTTTATAACTTAAAGCAAAATTATTTATTTAGCTACAATTTTTATTTTCAAATAATTTATTGTGGCTAAAAGGCTGTTGATAAATTTAAATCGTGGAAAAATAATAATAAGCTACGAAATTTAATTATAACAAAAAATCTATGGCTATTTTATTTAACTATTGCCACAATTTTTTATGACTTGAAGCAAAAGTATTTATTTAGCTATAATATTTTGTTTCAAATAATTTATTGTAGCTAAAGGATTACTATTGCTACACTCACTTTTATCGTATGACAAAAATTTATCATTAGCTATAGAGTTTTATCGTAGCAGTAAAATTGTGGCTAGTTAGATATTTATTGCCATGATTGTTAGCAGTTATAGCAAAAATAAGGATTTAGCTTTGTCAATTTAATTAGCGTGGCTAAGAAATTTGATGAATTTTTAGGTAGCCATGAAATTTAAAGTTTTGTGGGTATTACTAAATAATAGCCACGATTTTCAAATTCATAGCTTAGATTTCGTAGCTAGAAGTACATTTTCTTGTAGTATTTTTGTTGTCTACATTAATTTAAAATATAAAGTCAAAGAATAATCTCTCTACACTTGGTATAATTTTTTGTTCTTGTCAGTAAGAATAATTAAAATTGTTAAAAAAAATTAACTATCATTATAACTGCATTCACACTTGAATGGTCAATTTTCGGTAATTGATTAGTCCATATTAACTTTTCAAATTGTTATTCCTGATAATTAATGTAGTTTGTTTGTAAGTTAAGAATGTGATTAATTTATTTAAATCATTTAATTCGGCATTAGCTAGTGAGTCTTTGCACTAATTTTTATTATTTTATGGATTCAAACTGCTATTCTCTTTCGGAACATAGGTAAGACGATGAGAAATCATCAGTTCAAGCTAAAAGTGACAAGTCAAAATTAGTTTGTGGGTGCGGTGGGGGGTGAGGGAAAATTGGACCCCTAGTTAAGTTTATGTGTGTTGCTGGAATTTTGAATATAGTTCGGGGTACTTGTGTTATTCCTAATTAATTCTAAGTACTTCCAAAGTATATGTTTGACTTATATAACAAATTTTCTCACCTCTATTTAAAGAAGTGTCACCATCTATTTAGTCATCTCACAATTTCTCCTCTCTCTAGCTCTCTTTCTCTCTCTATGTTTTTCATTTTTCTCCATCTCCTTTTTCACTATTCTTGTTGGTTTTCTTCTTTGTTACTTTCGCAGAAGAAAAAACCCTTCTTCATAAAAAAAATATTTACCATTTCTCCATCATATTTGATTAAAAAAAAATACACTCTTTTCTCCATCATCTTCTACAAAAGTTTGTATATACAAAATTAATTATTTTTATGCCCTCTATTTTTAGCTAGCAATATACAATCTATGACATTCTTTTTATATATATAGCTATATGAGTTTGATTTTTAATTTAGTAAGTTTCTTGTTAATTTTTTTTTATGATTTGGTGTGGCTATGTTTCTATGTCTATTTCTGACATGTTTTAATTTAAAAAATTGGATGATAGTAATTTTTAGATATTTAAATAGAACGAGGGACATGTTACGTTTTATTGAAAATTTCTTTTTGTGGTTAAAAAAACTATAGTTTACACCAACTTTAAATTTTTAGGTTTGAGTTGCAAAAAGAGTTTGAATTAAAAAAATGAAAGCTCACACAAGTCACAAAGTTGTCTTTCTAATGCTAAATTTTTTTAGAATTTTAGAATTTTCGATGATCAATCTTTCTGATGCTAAAATGTTTTACTGTTTTAGGATTTTCACTGATCAATGGATGAAAACGTGAGTTGGGCTAATAAGAATTCTTCAATAATTGAAAATGATCCTCCTTCAGCTGGACTCTCACTTGGTCAGGTCAAAATTCTAAATTTTTTCTTATCCTTTTTTCTTCAAGTTTTCTATGTTCCATTTATATGTCCATGGATCTAATGCATGCTTGTTAGGCATTTGTGCTGTTTCTAATTTCTTCACTTGGTTTCTAGTTGATTAATAATTTAATTTTACTAAAATCTCCTTGCCTTTAACCAATGTTTTTGTTTGAATTTGATTATCAGAATTCTTCGCTGAGCGAAAATGATCCTGCATTTGTTCCTTCTTCATCTGGACTCCAATTTGGTCAGGTAAAATTATAAATATCTTTTTTTATTTTGAAGTTTTTTAATCCGTGTTAGGAGGTCTGATATCTAGCTCATTTTTTAGTTATTCTTGCTAATGTTTTTATCAAGATATCAAATTTTGATTTTGTGTCTTGAACATTATAAAACTCCATAAGAAGATTGACCTTTTTTGATATGTTAATTATATGTTATAAACATTTTACCATTTTTATTTGTCAGTCAAGTAGCATGTTTGAGAGCCAGCTTAATTCACCGGCTATAGAGTCCAAATCAATATCAGAAAATGAGATAATGCAGCTGCTTACAGATGGTGAATCCGACTGCAATGATAATCAAGATGATAATAATGACGAGCATCCGAATAAGAAAATGCGCAATCATCGTCACACCAAACAACAGATTGAGGCAATGGAAGCGTAAAGTATCTCATCCTATCTAAATACATTTTTTAAAACTGTTTATTGTATTAATCTTTTGTAATTTTTGTGATTAAGTTTATTCAAGGAGTGTCCTCTACCAAATCAAAAGAAAAGGGAGGAGCTCAGTTGTAAACTAGGGTTGGAGTCTTCACAGGTCAAATTTTGGTTCCAAAATAAGCGTACCAAAATAAAGGTATTTTTTTATCTATTTCTACTAAGTGGTGTTTTTAATTTGACTACATAAAAATTACTCTTTTCTAGAAAATAAATTGTGTTTTTAATTACAAATTTTTAATCAAATGTCTTAAAAAGAAATAGCTTTTTAATTGTATTTTGGTCGTGTAAAACTTCATTCATTTCAATGGATAAAATTGAAAGAAAAATTTATTGTCTTCTTGATTTTGTGAAAAAAATACTTTTTCAAAACAAACTAAAAATATGAAAACACAATTTATTTTGAACCAGAGGTAGCAATAATTTTTTTGTCAACAATAGTTGAAGATATAGAGTCAAACAATAATTTCAGACAGTTACAAAATTTTTGTTCACACTTGATTCAATTTTCAACTGTTAATTAATACGTATTAGTTTTATTTAATCATTATTCAAGACAATTAATTTAGTTTGTTGAAAGTTAAGATTATTATTTATGAAATTAATTAGCTGAATCATTTAATTAACACTAGTTAGTGAGTATTATTTTGTGAATTCGAACTATTATTCTCTGACAGAACCAAGATAACCACGATGAAAACTCATCACTTCGAGCTGAAAATGAGAAGCTTAGGGCTGAATGTCTGTGGTTAAGTGAAGCTATCAACAATTGTTGCCCTAACTGTGGCAACCATAGTTTTCATTTAAGTGAAACGTCAAATAATGAACAATATTTGAGGCTCGAAAATGCTCGCCTACAACAAGAGGTAAAAAAATAAAAAAATTATAATTTGATTTATTTATTGATATATTTTGTCATAATTTAAATTTAATTCATTCCTATTGACATTTAATTATTTTATAGTTTAATTTATCTTACATTTGCACTGTCATTAACATATCTGCCTCTAACTCAATTAATTATTTTTCTATTATTACTAGGTTGTTCGTGTTTCAAGATCATATATTATAAAAGCAGCTATGGCAGCCATGGACGAACTTCTTCAAATGGCTCCAATGGGAGAGCCACTTTGGTTTTCCAACATTGATGGTGTAAAAAATTTACTAAATATAGAAGAGTATAAGAGGAGATTCACCAGAGGAAATGAGTCTATGCCTAATGGAATTAAGACTACTGCTTCACGAGAAAGTGCTTCTGTAAATATGGATCACATCAACTTGGTGGAGATTTTTATGGATACGGTACAGTCATTTTATTTTTAAATATATTTTTTGAATTAACCATCTAGTATTTGGTATGAGTGATCTACTAATTTAAATTCGTTGTTATTATAGTTTTAGGAGATTTTCTATTTTTAGAATTCAATTTTGACATATCTAATAAAGAATGAAGAAGTTTAATTTAAATTTATCTCACTACACCTCTTCGTGGTAATTTATTACCTCCTACTTATCATTTTCATCCATAGGAACTTGTGAACTAGTTATAGAATTAAAATTGAATATAAAGAATTGTCTAGACATTTTAAAATTATGATATAATGATTAACTCAAAAACATTTAATACTTGTTGAATGAAATCGCTATATGTGATAATTAATTTGTAAACTTTATTTGATGCTATAATCTATAAATATGATGTCATAAGGTAAGGATAATGATAATAACATATCTTTTGTCATCACCAGAATCATTGGGCAAGTTTTTTTGCATATATTGTACTGACGGCCCATACAATGAATGAGATATCCACTGGAGTTGAGGGGAACTTAGATGGATCAATGAAAATGGTAATAAATAATGATGTACTTCTTCATTAAATATTTCTCTTTCTTACTCTATAGGTTGCATTTGCCTATAATTTTATAAACTTATTTACAATATCTTTTTGTATCAGTCTATTCTTTTTCTTTTCTTCTTTTTTGGTTTGGCAGATATATGCAGAGTTTCAAGTTCCCTCTCCACAAATTCCAAATCGAGATTGCTACTTTGTAAGATTTTGCAAGAAAATTGTTGATGGAACATGGGCAATTGTGGATGTATCCCTTGACCATACCCCAACTACTAGGTGTCGAAAAAGGCCCTCAGGATGCATAATTCAACAAATGTCGAATAGTTACTCAAAGGTAAAAAATATCAATAAACATATTTAATGTCTAACAATGATTAAGGGGCAAACTGATTACTCATGGAGTATCAAACCTTGCATCAACCGTCTCTAAACTAATTTTTTTAAAGAAATTTGAATTATCATTAGTCAATCTTTTATCATGCTTCAGGTCACATGGATTGAACATATTGAGGCTGATGACACATTAGTTAACAATATTTACAAGGCCTTTCTAAATTCCAACCTTGCATTTGGGGCAAAGCGTTGGATTGATATTTTGAATAAACAATGTGAACGACTAGCAAGTGTTGAAGCCACAAATTCATTCAAAAATGACATTTATTATCCGCGTAAGTAAGTTATTCATTTTGATTGGTGTCAAATATAAATTTAGTTCTTGAATATAATTTAAATTCTCACACTATAATATAATCCTTGTCCATACAGTGCCAATAGATAAAGAGATAAGAAAGAGCATGTTAAAGCTTGGAGAAAGAATGATAATAAATTATTGTTCAGGAGTGAGTGGAACAACAACACATCGATGGACAACTCTAACAGAAAGTGGCTATAATGTTAATGGCGTTCAAGTCATGACTATGCAAAGCATCAACGATCCTGGGAGACCATGCGGCATTGTGTTGAGCACTTCAATTTCCATCTGGCTCCCCGTTCCTCCAAAAAATGTGTTTGATTTCCTCCAAGATGAAAACACAAGGGGCAAGGTACCTTAATTTTATTAATAGCCCTTTCACACTATATTTTGGAAAAATTAATATAATATATATCCTTCAACTTTTGAATTTTTTATTTTTATAGATCAACCAATTATTTTTTAATATTTAGAGTTTTTTAATTGTAATATCGTTGACTTATTACAGTGGGACATTCTATCCAATGGGGGTAGTATTCAAGAAGTTATTCATATTCCAAATGGCAGGGAAACAGGCAACTGTCTCTCCATATTGAGAGTCAATGTAAGAAAATTTACAGCATGCTTGAGAAATAGTTTTTGTTTGACCACTAAATTTTAAAATCACTTATGAGTAACAAATGGTTTGGTCAAGGTTTTTTTTTTTTTTTTAGGTGTTTCTAAGTGTATGTTTCTTATAAAAGATTTAAAAAATAGTGTGTTTAGGGAAAAATTACCTTTTTAAGTTTCAGAAAATGACTTCTTCGATTTCCATAAACACTTATTATTTTCTCCCAAAAATTTAGCCAAACACTTAGCACCCTTAAAATAAGTACTTTTATAGTCCTAAATATTAAAAGTTTGTCTAAACAGATTATTAATCCTCATTTCACTTTCATTACCATATAATAATAACTACATCAATTAATATAATATGTATATATTCATATATAATTAGAAAAGAAGTAACGCCTGAATTTCAATGATTGGCTCATGAATTGCAGAGTTCAAATCCAGCTCAAAGTAATATGTTGATACTTCAGGAGAGCATCACTGATCCATCAGGGTCTTTTATTGTTTATGCACCGATTGATAATCTTGTAATTGAAAAAGTATTATGTGGTGGGTCTCCTGATGATGTTCCATTATTACCTTCTGGATTTGCTATACTCCCTGACGAAGACGTTAGCTCTAGTGGATCTCTCCTTACTGTCTCATTCCAGAATTTAGTAGATAGCGTACCCACTAATGATATTTCACCTCAATCTGTTGCTGCCGTCAAGAACCTCATGTTTTGCACCACCGACAAGATCAAGAATGCTTTGTTTTTCAATTTTCAGAGCATGTTAGACAGTAAGTATATACTTCATTTAAATTATTTTTTTAACAAGCGTTTATGTTTTACTGATCTAAAATGAACTTGGCTCTTTTTGATCTGTTTCTTTGTTCTATTTTCTGTCTTTTCTTTGTTGGGTGCAGCTGTGTAGGGAATGGAATGGAGCAGTAGAGAAGAAGTTGACACAGGAATAAAATGAAGTCCAGAACACATTTTTTTCCTTTAGTTCTTCTTTCCAAAGCTTTAGCCAACAAAACAGTAATAAAAGTTTTGTTAGGATATTGTGATGTTCGTGATTATATAGAACAAGGCAATGTGATTCTACTTTGTGTGGTAATCAATAACATGATTAAGATTATAAAATGATTATTATCTAATGTCTGAATATTAAAAATTTGGATAGTTTTCGTGGATTAGTCAATTCATACTTTCTTTATTTTTGTACATATACATGCAAAGTATAAGATACTCCTTGCTCTTCCACGTCATTGTTCATTAATACCCCTAAATATCCCATAATAAATTTATCATGTGAAAGATATCAGCTCGTACTCTCAAATGCTCGTTACTTGATTATTCTAGAGTTCAAAACAATGCTATAAAAAGAATAATACTCTCACTAATGATTAAAGAAATAACTTAATGCATGTTAGAGTTCGTTGAAATGTACATGATGTACATCACACTAAGGCATTGAATAGAAGGTCATGAAAATTTTTTCACAAGCACAGAAACATTGTAAAGTAAAAATAAAGGAGAGTAAAAACATGAAATGTGCTTGATGGCCCTGAATCTCTCTGGGTTTAAATGGATATGAACAAATATTTAAGAAAATAAAATCACAAAAAATTACAGCCTCGTAAGCAAAAACTAATAAAAATTGCCTTTTAATTTAAAACAATAAAAAGGAAAGATAAAGTCATACTACAATTATAACCCTACTCTCAGTAATACTAAAATTATTCGTTCGAATATATAAGATTTTTTAAAATGATGGGAACGATATAATTCTAGAGTCTTTAAAAATGATGCAAGCATAAGCAAATATTGTTCAGAGGAAAGGATGTACAAGAAAAGTTAATCTGTTTAAATTATAATGAAGATTTTTTGGACAAAAATTCATGAAATTCTTCATTATCTATTTTGTAGTTTTATCCCATTGATATTTTTGTCCTACAAAACTAACTATATGGCAAGTAATATTAGAGGAAGGTTATTGTTGAACTGTATGCGTCCACTACAGACAGGGACCAGGTCCCTTAAGACAATGCAAACAAGAATAACAAATAAAGAAGAACAACAAGAATAACACACACAAGATTTAACATGGAAAAACTCCTTGCTCAAGGGAGGAACAACCACGACCTGTCCAACAGAATTTTCAAAACCCAACAATCCACTAAATGAATGAACAAAGTAGTCAAATACAATACACACTGTTTATTTGTCTCACTCCCTCACCATTTTCCACTTGCAACCTAGTTACAAGACATGAGCAACATCAAAAAATACTAGTCTACACTCTCACCTCCTAGATGAAGTTAGACCACTACCCAAAACACCTCAAGGCCGTAACTTGCCAAGAATTCCACAACTATTAACAAAAGAGAAAACAATGATCACCTTCCTTTATACATTAAGAAGTGACCTTACAATGTTATAGACCAAACACAACACCACACTTAAAAGAAAGTTATAGACTCTATCTATCTGGTCCCTTGAAAGTTGATGTTGAGCTTCACAATATATAGGTGCCAAGAGAGAACTTACAGATTACTGAATATTCACTTTTTGTATCCTAAAAGCTATTTTTGTTCCTAGTACATAAATATTTATACCACACCAGAGGACATTAAAGGACCGCTGGTCCTTCAGTACAATAAAGGTCACATCTCACAAACCAAGTCAGCCTTACAACTATATCCCACACATAACTTTTCTAAGTCAACCTGATACCGACCTGATTCTCATATTGCATAAATAGTTTGTTAGTCATCAAAATTGTTACTTAACGATTATTGAAAACCAAGATAATATGAATTTCATGAAAATAGGAAGTTATTTACTAATGTTACATAACAGAAAGTTACGGATACCACATAAGGAGTTGACACATTTTAATATAGATTTATGGACATTTGGACTTGGTTGTTATAGTATAAATATATATATAAAGTTGCATTTATATAAAGAGTGAAAATCATTTACACCCTCAAACTTTACTTTACAAATTGAACTCCCTCCTCAACTATATATAAAGTTGCATTTATATAAAGGGTGAAAATCATTTACACTCTCAAACTTCACTTTAAAAGTTAATTTCCCTCCTCAACTTTGAGAAATAATCATTCTTCTCGGTTTATTCTATTCAAAGTCTATTTTGTCCTTACCTTTTTAAATCCTTCATCTATAAAAAAAAATTTCATATTATATAAAAAATATTATTTTTAATCTTTATATTTATTGATTTTATTTAAGTTCATTAATTAGTTTTATAAGTTAAAAGTTTGTTCCAAAATTTAATGTTATTTATGATTGTATTTTAATATTTCATATATTTATGTATGTATGAATGTATTATCTGCAAATATATTTAGGTTTTACCCATCTTTTACGCATAATACATCAATATTTGTTTCAACTTGGCATCAATTATGTAATGATCTTAACGATCATTTTTGTGAGTTTCGATAAAAATTACCATATTTGACCTAATTGTGTGGTTGGTAGTTGCATGTTGTGAATGTGAGTTTGTATTTTAGAAGTTTAAGTTATTCAAAAAGTGAGTTTTTGTACCATTTGGAGTTTCGGATCTCATAATGGAATTTCGTCGATTCCATTAGTTCCAAAATGTGAAAATTGATCTAGGAGAAGTGACTAAATTAGATTCGGAGTTCGTATATGGAAATGAGGTCGAAAGTTGAAAAAGTTAATTTAAAATCGGCTAAGTTTGATTTTAGTCAATAATTGGAGTTCAGATACTCAGTTTGGAATTTTGATGATTTTGTTGGATTCAGGGGATGATTTTAGTCCTAGAAGAGGCGTTGTCATATTTTTTGGGCTTACGAGGGCATTTTGATCATTTGAAGTCCTAAACTAGTTTCATTGCGATTTATGGATTACTAGGTCAAGGAGACCTTGGATTTAATTTTTAATATTTAAAAATAAATATTGAATAACTAAAGCTAGCAAAGAAAATACACAAAAAATAATAATAATAATAATAATAATAATAATAATAATAAAGTGAAGGGTATTTTTGTAAACAAACAACAATTCTTAAAATTTATGCAACAAACCAAACACCCAATAAAAAATAATCTCAGCATAACTTATCCCAGCATTACTAATCGCAACATAACTTATCTCATCATAACTTATCCCATCATAACTTATATTCAAACCAAATGATCCCTGAGAGTTGTAACTGTTAATATGGTTTTTGAACTCCACTAGCTGACACAACCAGTAAGTATTCGGTAACTAAATCAAAACATTCAATTTAATAGATGAGAAAAATAGGAAGAAGTTAAATATTTGTTTAGAAAATACAAAAGATTGGAAAGAAAATTATGTACTCATTTTACCGTGAGAGAGTGCCACGTTAATATATATATGAATCTCATTGGTCATAAGTTTAGGAACAATTTCTTGGTATACTAGTGCATTAGTTGTGAATTAAGGTTGTACAATGACCTATCACAAAGTTAAGTTGAAAGTTCCTTAATTATTTAGTTTCGAATTTAAGCTGAAAGTAAGGTCAACTTCCAATAATCATAACTCTTAGCCTATAATAAATTAGGTGGCCTACCACCTATCAAATTAAAGGTCGATAATTCTTCTTTCCAAAGATACCAAGTTTGTGTCATTCAAAATTTGGAGTAAAAGGTGATGACCTTTTTACTAAACATTGTCTGTGCTAAGATGCCATAGCAGGATTCAACGAGACAGAAATAAAAAGATGCAAATTTTTTATTATATCCTTCTTTCGTAAAGTAGAAGAATAGATAAGAGTTACCCTAGACACATTCAAAGGCTACTCTAGGCTTGCAAAGAAGGGATAAAAGGGATTCTGGCACAAGGACACAACCAATGGATTTCAAGTCTGTCTTCATCGTTTCACCGCCCGTAAGTAAAAAAATTTCCTATCTTCCTTCCATATATGCTTGGGGCTAGGTTTTCCTTCCTGAGTGGTTGTAAAATTATTTCCATGGCGTAGCATAGTATATATTGTCTAGAGAGATTATGCTTAGGCCTTTGAGCATGGAGTCTGAATAGTGAGGAGTGTGATTATTGTTGTTAGGGCAGGAAAGTACTATATGAGTTGTGATTAGATTATGACTAGGTGGGTAATAATTTAGTCCTTAATTGTTCGCCTTAGTACTTCTTTTTGAGATTTTGATGGTCCTTGTAAGATTATGCAAAAAAAATAAAAATTGTAGAGTTATTGTGGAATCTTGAGACTTGTGATAATCAACGGAAAGGCGGGGAGGATCTGATGATTAGCTATTCATATACATATATGTGAAAGATCTTCATGTTGCTAATATCATAGAATAATCTTATGATTTACTTGTGATTTCAAGTGTTGTGGTTGCATTATAGGTGATGGTTGTTGATTTTCGTTTGTATTATATATGCTTGTCAACTACGCGATAAATATTGCTTGCATGTATATATGTGAATATGAGAATGATTGAATGAACCTAATAAATGACTACTCATGATAAAATAGTATGCAATGAACTTATTACTTGAATTTGACAAGTAGTAACTCATTTTTTGTGATTTGTAATTGTGATTATGATTATTGGATAGGATACATGCAAGTACATATTTGATTAGGTGTCACATTTCGGCATGCTAACTATTGGATTGAGTTTCACATTTACGACATGTTAACAGTTTGGGTGTGGATTACATGAGAGGATTATTGTTGATTGTTATATGTGAATGAATATGATTACATGTGCAGTGATAAGAGGAACAGACATAATTATAATTTATCATGCCCATCCTGTGTAATAATTGGCACTACAAGAAAAAGCTTTATTTAAGATCAACATTTAGGGACGAGTTAATAATCTCGTCTCTAAAAGTACATGTATAGAGACGAGATTAAATTTTGGTCCCAAATTCTATATTTTATTG
>JBCEWC010005331.1:0-25199 GCA_038996855.1 Solanum aculeatissimum
GAAATCTCCTCTTCTGTTTTTGTTGTTCCGCCTTAAATTAATTCCAGTATAATTTTAGATTCAGTTTTATAACACTTTCATATTATTTCTCATTAATTTTATAATTCCCCATTAATCACTTCATCTTTTCCACTTTTTTAACTTTTCCCTATTCCTCCACTAAAATTGTTTCATATAAATACACACATCTATCATCATAGCACTTCTCAAGCTTACAAAAAAAAGAAAAAACATTTCTAAAATTTCCTCTAAATTTCCCATTTTCTTTCCTCTAAAAAAGTTTATCCTCATTTGGTTAGCAACAATATTAGATATTTATTTTTCAAAATTAAGCAAAAAAAATAAAAATGCGAACGGTAAGTACCTTCACTGCTGCTTCTCCATCAACATCACCGTCGGCGATCGTTCAGAGATCGCCGTGGCATTCACCGGCGCCGTACCTCTTTGCCGGCGTAGCATCCATGCTAGTGTTAATAACTTTTGCTCTAGTAATCTTAGCTTGTTCTTACTGGAAACGCTCTGGCTATCCGAGAGAAAGCGGTGATACTGAATCCGGTACCGGGGAGAAATCGGCCGGTGATGTTTTCAAGGCGTCGCCGGTTTTTGAGGAGAAAATTGTAGTGATAATGGCTGGAGATTTGAATCCGACTTTTTTAGCTACGCCTATTTCAAGCAGAGGTAATTCGTTTGGTGCTGGAGATAAAATGGAGAAAAATTTGGAAAAGGAAAATGGAGAATTAGGTGATGAGAAGCTGAAGGATGAAGCTAATGAAGAATCCGAAAACAGCCATTGATGAAGCTACAAAGCTTGAAAAGAAAAAAAACAGAGCATTTTCCTCCATTTTTTTTGAATTCTCCCATTTTGGTTTAATTTTTCAATTTTGAGATCCGGCAAATTGTACTAAATTTTGGTTGAGATAACAAAGAGTTGGGAAAATTTATTGGAATTGATACCATCTTCGTTCATGTTTATTTGTTCATATTTTGATTTATACACTCGAGAAACAATAAATCAAGGTACTATACACATATATGAGTAGACAAACACGTGCTATGATATAATACAGGACGTTATGTAAGATGAATGTGTCTATTGATTTAGTTTTATACAAATTTAAATATCTATTTATATGAATATCAGCTGAAACCAAGTTAAAGTCATTAGCAACTTTATTACCCTGAGTGCGAAATGGTAAATGATTGTACGATTTTTAAAATAAGATAAATAAAAAAAGACGAATATCTATTTTTAGTACAGTGATGGAAGGAGTAGCATTTACCATATTTATGTAGAGAATGGACTATTTGATGAAGGGGCTTGTCGATTGTGATTTTTATATCTTGTATCGATAGTATCTCATTTGTAGTGTAATTTATAAATTGTATTTGATAAGTTGTGATAGTCAACTATGGTCTATAAGTCGTGTTTTTCATGCACTCATAGGTCGTACTTATCAAATTTGATATAAGAATCACTCTTGTCAAATATAATTTATAAGTTATACTTGTTTAATTCGATTTATAAATGGTGCAGATCAAATGCAATTTTCAAAGTCACGCTAATCAAATATGACTAAGTTGTTTTAAGAAAAATGTAATTTATAAGTTGCGCTTATGAAATCTATGAATCACATTTTTGACTATAATATAAATTATGATTATCGAACACGATTTATACCTTCATCTCTTGATTTATCATTTCAAGTGTTTTAATGGTCATCATGAATAATAATTAAGCTACGAACAAATAACTTCAATCGAACCTCTCTTTCTAGTAAATTATACTTATTTTGTATAATCTCATCATGCTATGCCAAATTGAACTCTATTTCAAGTTTATTGAATTTGAGCCCTCATATTATATTGTATAAATTTCAAACATCTATCTCAACCATGATGAATAAATTTTTTGACAGTTTTTATTTTATAAATTCATTTTGAGATTGAAATACACACACATTTTATTTTTTAAATTTTATGAATTTAGGATAACCTTTTAATATAATTAAAATTTTAAATTTGTACCTATTATATAAATTTTCTAAAGATAAATACAATTTGATAAAATAATAAAAAGCCTATAGTATTTTTATTTTCTATTTTCTAGAAGGAAAAAAATTGCATATTTTTCTTCAAAGTAAAAAACATAAAAATAATTCGATCACAATTTGCAGAAGAACCCGCATCCCCATTTTTCCTCCGGCGAAGTTGAAACCCCGACGCCGGCGAACCTCCGTTGACTCTGTTTCGACGGTGAAGATGAACCAGAGTCAAGGTCAGCAAACAAGTGAAGGAAGACACGAGGATGACGCTGCTCTAGCCGATTTCCTTGCTTCATTAATGGACTATACTCCCACTGTGAGCTACCTTTTTCCCCTTTTTCTCCTTGACAAGATCAATTTTATCTTCTGTTTATAACGGTGAAAGCTTTTGATCAGATTCCTGATGAGTTGGTGGAGCATTACTTGGGTAAAAGTGGATTTCAATGTCCTGACGTTCGATTGTATGTACCCTATTCTCATTCTGGTGTTGATGTTTCTGCAATTCATCCTGCTTAGATTAGTTATAGAAAAATTGTTTGGATTGCTCAAGAGGAAGATGATTAAACTATTATTGTATGATTTTCTTAGGTTTTTTTCCTTCTTTTATACCTAGAAATTTGTCTTCAGCTAACTCATAGTCTTCCAAACTCGATTCTCCACTTAAATATTAGGCATAATTCGCTTGGTGTAGGGCTTGAGCTTATAAAGTCTCAGATCTCTCACCCTTTATCTAAGTGAGCTAAGCTCCTGGGGGACAAAGGGAGATCTTAGTATATTACTGCAGAAAACCAATAGATTGAGCAATGGTGTCCATATCATACTGTAAAATCCAGCTTGGGAAGAAGTGCTCCCGAGATATTTCCTTCAATGAAGTGATAGAAACCTTAAGCTAAATTATGTGCTAGTTTTGTTTAGACTTCTAGGAATATAAACATAGTTTACATGATCAAGGAAAGCCGATAGCTTTAAGTGTCCCATGAGATAGTAATTTTTTTTCTTCTGAATCATATCAATAACACTCTTTGCATCGAATAGAATCTTCGCATCCTTTCAACCATTCCTGATTGCACGTTTAAGAGCCATTCTTATAGCAAGCAGTTCGACAGTCATAACCATGAGCGTGAATCAGTTTCCCAAGGCTATCCTAAGCCGCAACACCAATACTTGCCCATTTAGCTTCCATCTGTAAACCTGCAGGCTGCATGAGTGAACAATGATATACCATCTTGGTGGGTTGTTAGTGGAGCCACAAGGCAATGCCCGTTTTAAAAACAATTACATGTGTAAGTTGATGAATATCTTTATACTCATAAACATTAAACAGTGACTAAGTGACAATATTCTCTACTTTAAGTCTTGTTTTTGTTTTGATCTTTTTCTGTTTTTTCTGGTTTAGCAGTAAATTCAAGTAAAATTAATATATGAGAATTGGGTTGGTATTTGCTTTTGTAATAGTTGTAAATTTTAATATTGTAGCATTTGATGTTTCTTTTGAAAGTGATGGCTGGTTTATCTTAAGTTATCAGTTTTAAACATTGTATTGTTATATTGAGTTTCTCCTTTGGATTTTCAGAATAAGGTTGGTGGCAGTTGCTACACAGAAGTTTATTGCAGACGTTGCCACTGATGCTCTTCAGTATGTTTATTAATGATATATCTTTCTTGTATTTTGTTTCCCCCTTCATCTTATGTCAAGTATGCTGCTAATTCTTCAGCATATTCATTGATTGTCCCTTACCCTTGAGTCTTCAATGCATTGTTTTGTTGTGCCTGTCTAAGTGTTTGCCATTCTATGATACTTCCAATTGTTAAGAGTCCAAGTTGCCTCCCTCCCCCTCAAACCTAAAAAACAAAAAAACAAAAAAACTTTTTGGTTCGTCTCTAATGAGTTAAGTTGGTAATTTTAAAATTCAAGCCTGTTGTATTTTCAAAGACTGCCGATCCAAACTAAATAACAACAATAACAACATACCCAGTATAATCCCACAAGTGGG
The DNA here is from genome assembly GCA_038996855.1 of Solanum aculeatissimum. Classification (NCBI taxonomy): domain Eukaryota; kingdom Viridiplantae; phylum Streptophyta; class Magnoliopsida; order Solanales; family Solanaceae; genus Solanum; species Solanum aculeatissimum. Next base: position 4,037 of record JBCEWC010005331.1, read on the forward strand.
GTTTGGGGAGGGTAAAATGTACGTAGACCTTACTACTACCTCATAGAGAGAGAGACAGCTTCCGGAAAACCCTCATCTCAAAAATCAAGCCCCATAAAATACAACTCTTGAGATTTGCTTTATTTAGTGCAGTAATACTACTACCTCAGGAGATTACGTCGTCTGTGACACCCCAAAACCTTAGAAAAGAGACAAAGAAACAGAATAATACAATATAAAGACACTAATATATGACTTTAGAAAACAGGTAGAAAGACCTAGTCCCAGAATATATGATTAAAAATAACAAAGCATCCAACTTTCTCTGAACTTCCTTTTCCTTATGTTTCTAATGGATCGTAGTACCTTCTCAACTGTGGCAAATCAGTAGTTTTTGGTTATGGACTCAAGATTTTGCATTAAATAATCGAAATGAAAGTAAACTCATGAAATGCTGTGATTGATCAAGGATTTAATAAGACATTTACAAATGAATCATGGATTAAGTTAGGCTTGAATTGTGAGTCTTTTGAGAATAGCTATGGCCTTGTCATTACAAGAAAGAATAAGGGTTTGAGGATGGTCTCTTATTTATCCTCCATGTTTCCAAAGAAGTGGATATTTATGAAAAGGAATCAATGGTGAGACCACATAATGACAGTGATTTAAGGCAGGAAGGTCGATGAAAGTTGAGGATATATCAGGAGCAAGGGGTATCCCCATCGGTATTCTGTGTAGAGACTAGAAATATGGTTGAGACAACAAGATGACAGTGGTTGAAGGAAGGAAAGTTGATGAGCTGTGGGTAGACCAGGATAAAGGATCCCCCTCATTTTTTGTGTTGAGACAACAAGTAGAGTTGAATTTTGAGAATTTCACATTTTCTCAGTTTATATTTCTTGGAAACCGAGATTCTATTAGATAAACTTTCTTATTTTTACCGGTAATGCAGACATTGCAAGGCAAGGCAGTCAACTATTGTCAAGGATAAAAGAGATAAGCAGCAAAAGGTGTTTCCCCTATTTCTGTTTTCATTTTCTTATGTTTATTGGTTCTAACTCTGTTTTAGCAGGACAAACGCCTTACCTTGACAATGGACGATCTTTCAAAATCTCTACGAGAGGTAATCATTATTTGTTCACCTATCAAAAAAATATTATTCTTCATTGTAATTTCATCTTATTTATTTCTGTAAGCAGACGCCTGTATAATGCATTTTGACCAATAGTTCTTTGTTAAAATTGTATACTTGTTTTTTATTTTTTTCTTTCTAAATGAGTTTCCCTAGTTAAATAATTACAGTGAGTACTATTAAATTACAGTGAGTACTATTAGAGATAGTGACCAGATGATTCAGAAATAAGGATGAAGCCCTATGCATAAGCGTTTTTAGCAGAATCCGCTGGTTGATCACGGCTTGTATTTTCCTATGTAAACTTGCAAAGTGATTCACATTGTAGCACCCAAGGGTATAGTCTAGTGGTCAATGAAGTGGGAGAACCAAATGAGGTCTCAGGTTCAAATTCCCGCCGAGACAAGAAAAAACTAGCTGATTTTTCCCATTGTTCGGTATATTTACTCAATACCTGTGCTTGTGGGTGGTAGCAAGTACAAGTAGAATAGTTGAAATGCACGCAAGTGGGTCCGGACACCACTGACATAAAAAAGGTGATTCACATTGTTTGGGGCAGTGGTAAAAGTTGCCTATGTGATACCTATAGGTCACGGGTTCAAGCCGTGGAAGGTGCAACCCTTATTCAGACCCTGCTAATGTGGGATGTTTTGTGCACTTGAGCTGTCCTTTGTAGACATAAAGTACTTGGTCTGTAGATCTTTGTTTAAATTTTAATCTTGGTTTTTCTTTAATATTTTTGATAAGGTAAAGATTTTATCGATGCAATCGGGCATAATACCATGGGTGTATAAAAAGCAACCTCACATTTAAAAATGTGATTCTCTAGAATGCTAGAAGCAAAATACATGCTCTCATGGGTAGTAAGGTGTTCTCCATCCCTTTAGAACTTCTTTTGTTTCTTCCTCTCCATAGGTTGCCCTTGTGATGTCAATATGTTTATTTCTTTGCATAGCGTTTCAACTTTGCTTACTTTAGTTCCCCGTAACCTTTAATTTGCATCGCAGTATGGTGTAAACGTCAAACATCAAGACTACTTTGCTGATAGCCCATCTGCTGGATTAGATCCTGCTTCAAGAGAGGAATGATGTAATGCCTGTAAACACATCTCTATGATCACATTCATCTGATGGTTGTGAGGTCATTCTCTTAATTTCTCAAAAGCTATACAGGTGTTGGAGGATACAACTCTTGACTACTATGTATCGATATATATATCTGATTCACTTACCAATGTTAGCTGTAGTTGCCACCTTCCATGGTAGCAACGGGGGGTGATGTTGACAACTGGTTCAGATGTTTGAATTTGCTTTTAACTGGTTCATGAATGTACTTTATTTTGTCTAGTTGGGTTTGCTGGCTTCTTCATTTCTGTAGTCCAGACATGTTTGGTTGTCTCTCATTAAGGAGACCGATGGAATACACTATTGTGGTAGTCGAAACAGGACGGTAGATTCCCCTTGCAGCTCTGGCTGGATATTTTATGTATCGTGAACGACATAGTTTCTAACTTGAATGGACATACTTCAAAGGTCAAAATAGATCATTCACCAAACATAAGTGAACAAAATGCAATATTCACACTATGAACAAAATAGACATTGGGAGTTAATATATACCCCTTTTTGGAGATTTTTCTCAAGGATCTAAAGCAATTGGCAGTCTGCAAAAGATGACAATAAAAACAATTCGAAAAAGTCATGTTTACAAAAGTTAAATTGTCTAAAGACTATCTATGAAGCCTTCACTTTATCATGAGCAAGCATCAAGCTTACAAAGACATGGCGCTAGTCCACCATGAACACAAACACTAGGTGAGTGATTGATTGATAGTTTTCAGGTGAATCAAGATACGCTCCAGTCTTTCTGGTGGATCCTTTATTATTCCTACAACACGCAAAAAAACCATCGGTAAGCATGGATTGCACCATCGTAGTTGGCGGAGAGCCATTAAATTGAGTCGATCTCTACTAGGGTGGGGCGGGGGAGGAGGAGAACGTGGAAACAGCTCCTGACCCTTCTCCAGGAGCAAGCCAGTTCAACTGTTGTTCCAGCACCTAATTCTAATAGACCATGTGAATTGGGGAAGTGGGAGTTCAGTTGAAGTACTTACCTAATTGTCGTAGAAGCGGGAACGTCGTCTTCGAGAACTGTACCACAAAGAAAGAATGAAAAAAATTAAACACTGTTGACATAACATACCCGATGTAATCCCACAAGTGGGGTCTAAAGGAGGTAGTGTGTATGCAACCTTAGCCCTACCTTCACGAGGTAGAGAGACTATTTCCCTTATACCCTCGGCTCAAGTAAAGCAGAAAGGACAATACAATAGTGAGGCAGTCATGCTGAGCATAATGGAGAAGAGAAACAAGTAATAATAAAATCGAAGAACAAGATAGTATGAGAGTAATAACAAACATTAGTAATAGGGGAGACTAGACAATGCTCGAGTGCCTACCAACCTTCTAACCTCATCCTCGACAGCATAAGCAAAACAAGTTAAGGCAAGTGCGGTGCCTATGAAAATAAAGGTCAATTATCAAGAAGTCACTGACCTGCGACTATCAGCTCTTCTCCTTGAGAGGCCAGAAACACTTACAAAATCATCTTCAGTCTCATCAACCCCATAATCTACATATTCTACAGATGTCACAGAACTCTCATCAGAGTTTGAAGCATCATAACCCAAATGGCGGTTTCCTCTTCTTGCATTACTAACTCTAGATCTTCTTCTGTTTCTAGACGTCCTAAAGTTATTAAATACCTGATACAAGATACATGATGTCCACCAATTCCCTTCTGCTGAATGGAAATTCTCAAATTCATCATCAGAATTATCATTTCCATATTCAATCACATAATCACCTAAAACAACCCCTCGAGGAACTTCAGCATGTATAGTACTCAAGACATCAATTATTTCGGAGGATTGCTGAAAATTTTCCCAATCAATCTGTCGAGCAGGATCTATTTTTGAGGGACGTGCATGAGGGTGGTCAAGTTTAGCATGTTTCTGAAGTTCCACATAGGTACCTTTAAATCTACATTTATCCTCTTCACAACAGCGTTCCTTGACATCGAGATGTATGCGAGCCTTCTCAACAACAACCCATCCAGTAACTGCCCCCCTACACAAGGGGCAGGCAGGCCAGCTGTTGGCCTCCGATTTTATCACATCTTCTCTCTCATTGGATGTCGAAAGTGATTGTGAATCAGCTATCACCCGATGTGCTTGTTTGAAGCGTTCTAGACAGTTGGAATGCAAATGATCTGTGTCACACAAAAAAGGCCTGCAACCCTTGTCATAAGATGAGCACTGGAGGAGAACACCATTGTGAGGGAAGTCCAAGCAAATGGGACAAAACACATCATCCCAATTGGTATACAGCTCCACCTCCTCCATAGAAACTTTATCGTAACTCCTTTCAGTCTGAAGTTTCAATGATGGGAGAGAGTAAAGACCAAGTTCGTGTCAGCATGCAGCATCTCCCTTCTTCTGATAAGGATAAAATAATATCAAGCTGACAAATTGTGAAATTGTGCAAACAAAAGCAACAGTATAATATGAGTAAGCAAACATTTCACAAGAACAAGCCTGAACTCATGGGGGCAACAGCTAAATATAAGAGAAAATATCTCCGAGCCGTTAAGCAAAATGCAAAAAAGAATGATAACAACAAAAAGAAGAGTAAGCTAATCGATGAGAGCTATTAAACTCTGGAGGCAGACAATTGATTCATCATCAATTGCAACTTATCCCAAAAGAGAATTCGAATACAATTGAGTAAAAGGTAAAAGATCCTTCTGACTTCTCTATACTAAAATGCCATCTCCTCAATACATTGTCCCATTTCACCTCATAATACTAGCTATCAATTTAGTTTAAACTTACAAGCAACCAAAATAATGATATGGAAAAACATCCATAAGAAGATGCATGTATTGATTCTTTATAAGAAAATTCGAATATTAAAAAATAATTTGTGCATCAAAAGACCAAATGATCAACTATTGAACTCAAATGCGGACAAACCAGATACTTGTACTCATTCTTTCAAGAGAATGACATGACTTGTAGGCTGCAAGAGGGGCTATCGTCACAATTGAAAATCTGAGAAAGAGAAGGGGATAAGATGTGTGAATTTATCACATGAGCAGCGCAGTGGAAGATTTAGAGCGCCTCTTGTTGCATTGCCAGGTTGCTAATTGTGGTAAACTTTTTTGAACATGTTCCACAGGCATTTGATGATCCAGCTATAGTCAAGGATGTTATACTCAATTGGACCTTCAAGCGCAGGAAAAAATGCAGAGCTTGTGATATTTCCCCTTGGGCTCTTACAGTTCAGAGAGAAGATAGTTGGAGAGAAAGGACTTTTTGGGCCATAGAAGTAAATCTAGAAAACTAGTGCTCCATGTAAAGTGGCATGTTTTACCTGGTTGGTTGCTCGAACACAAGCTTAAAACATGACATTCGATGCTCAAACTAATTTTAAGTCGAGAAAAGCCATAGAGTATTAATCACCTTTTTTTAGCATTGTCATTTCAGGGATCAACTATGGCAGCTGCTTCTTAATATGGTGGAACTTAAATGGAGCACGTCAGGACATACAAGTGAGCTTTTGAATTATCGGAAGCTCAAAGGAGAGAATTCCAAATATGGCGGCAACTATCCAGCATGCATTTGGTGGACTATTTGGAGGGAGACAAACTCCCAATATTTTGAAGACAAAGGAAATTCTATTCAGAAGATCAAAATAAATTGCTTGCTTTTTTTTGGGGTGGGTGGGGGATCTTAGTAGCTCAGTTGGTTGGCTGGCTACTTGAACTTTCACCTAATTAGTGAGGGTTCGATTCCTCACTTTATTATTACCTTATCATAGAAATTAAGCTTTGTGAAAGATTGCATGACAGTGCAGGAACATGATCCCATACCCTCAGTATTCATTTATCTAAACTTCACATACATACAGAGCAAATGTCAAATCATCTATGACATTTGTTGTTCTACAACCAGTTCCGCCTTTTCTGGCTATAACTGCATGTGACATGATGATTTCCGACTACCTTAAAACTCAAAGTTTAATACTTAACTATCTCTTCATTTTCAACTCACAACATGAAAAAAGAGAAATACAACTCCTTGTCCTAAACTACCAAACATGAAAGTCGAATTTCTTATCAAGTTATTATTATTGTCGTTCTTCACTGAATACCAATCGTCAACTGCAAAATTCTTTTCATTTCTGTGTTACCTATCGCAACCACAATCCAAAATTATTGACTAGTAATACATCAAATGTTTCAAATACTCATGATCCCCCTAACTCAATTTACTGAAAACTTGTAATTTCCCACATAAACTTCATGACACCCACTTTATACACTATCTTTTTTAATTTTACAAGCTTGCCCATAACTAATTCTACGGGCATCTGCTACCTCCCATTGGCACATGTACCGGTAACTCTATCTATCAAGGCTTGGACACATAGAAAGAAATCACATGGTATTTTTGCTTCTTCTAGGAATTAACCCTGACTTCCTCTCTATCCTTCAGTTTCTACAACAACATACCAAGTGTAATCTCACAAGCGGTGTCTAGCTCCCTACTTTGGGAGGTAGAGATGTTATTTCTAATATACCCTCGACTCAAGGTAAAGCATATCAAAGCAGATCGAAAAAGAAATAATAAAGTGAAGGCATCATGATAAAATAATGTAGAAAACATGACAAAGCATTCTAAAAAAAAGAAACACAAACTATACCAAAAAAGACTCAATTTTCAATTTCTAACCTCCTCTTTTCTCTTCTCACCAATCAGAATTAATAACTTCAATATAAGGAATACCAAAATTTCTTAGTGCATCATTTCACCAATTCACAAAGCAACAAAAGAGGCCACCAAAATGAAAAATCAAAACCAGAAAAAGGGTATATGCCATGCCCCAAATACCAAAATTCCATCATGAAGTGCTGTAAACAGATAAATATAAGCATCAATGAATCTTTAAAGACACCCATTAACATAGAAACCTAAAAAAATCAATTTTGACCAAAAAAGATTCCATTTTTATGAAAAAAAGTCAACCCATTACAGAAAATGAAAACAGCTGATGGATCATTGAAGCTAATCTAAAATACCCATAGAGAAAAAAAAACATTTTTTTAAGGGAACAGATCAAACCTGAATAAATTAGTAAGAAATCAAGAATACCCAGAAGAAGAATGAAGGGGAAGGAGCAGAAAAATATAGAATAATGTATTTATATGTTGATTATGTTGGAAAGAAGAAAAAAAAAGTAAAATGGAAAAGTCAAGTAAATTAAAGTTCTACAAAGCTAGGTTAAGTGTTTATATTTCTTTTAATTTTTGGATGGTTAGGTAAATTTTTGAGACGAGGATTTCTCGGAAATAATTTTTCTATCTGTATGAGATAGTGATAAATTTTTTGTATATTTTATTTTTTTAGACTTTATTTATGGGATTCCACGAGATATATTGTTGTTGTTAGGTAAATAGCTCATTTGAATTTATTATTTATTTTAATTAATATTTATTATTTAAAATTATTCTATTATGTGATACTTGAGGCATGGAATCTTATATAAACATTCTCTTATAAAATTATATTGAATAATTATAATAAGATTATATTGAATATGTTGTTATTGTCGTTCGCTTAGACGTTAATTAATTGAAAATAAAAAAAGTAACAAGAGATCGGTACGGAGTTGTCCTGCCCGTCAGCTTCCACCCAGACAAAAAAGGTAAGCGCCTAGTGCGAAAGGTTTATGTACTAAGATAAGGCAAAAAGCAAGGGCGTAGTAGTTCTATATATACTCACGCGTATATATTATATATAAGAAGTGTGAAAGCAGACAACTTTCCATCAATGTATGTGTTTGAGCTGCCTGCTTCTACTTCTATATTATATAGGACCCATAAAAATATTTTGCGGATCTTTTAATTTAATCTTTTAAGGTATTTCGAGTGTTAACTATGATTTTACAATATTAACCCTAATAAATCATTTTTCCAACTGTGATTTTACTATATCATCCTAATCAATTATTTTAAGTCATGTAAATGTTAGAATTAGGATAAAATAAACACAAAATTATAAATTAAATCTTTCTTTTTAAACTGAATAGATAAATTAAATAATTATTTTAATATTATTCAACGATTATATTTGTGTCAAAAAAAGATACTTTAGAAAAAATATATAGTATAAATAAACCAAAAACTTTATGTATGTTACTTGAAATGATGTAAAAAATACTATAGGTCATAATAATTCTCAATTTTAAGATTCGATTCTTGAAACTTTATCGGTGCCGCATAAACTGTGACAAAGAGAGTAATGTAAAATGTAGAGACTATAAGTCTAACAATTAACAACTTAAAAAGATATATATATATAATCTATCGACATCTCAGATAAATTGATATAAAAAAAATAACATTAGTTGGGCCCGTGCTTGCATGGACGCTTATAACTAGTATATTTACAAATATGACACATTCTTGTTGTTCTTTAGTTTAAGTTGATTGTGAATGATTATTTTAATTAATTTTTTTAATATATATTTCTTTTCACACCCATTTTTAAATATTAATTAATTAATAAAATTGTCTATTGTCAAGAAAAGCTAAAAATTTGGGCTACCATGTTAATTAGCCACACATATTTGAGCAAAGTCAAAGCTTCATTAGGGTTATTCCACATAATTAAAAATTGTCATACTAAATTTAAATTTTTTTAAAATAAATAGCCCTCGTTGTTAGGCATGTATAACTTTTGAGAAATTATATTGTATAGTCATGTATAGTTTCATTGATTTGGATTATTATTTTTATGTAAATAAAACATGAGCTACTTTTTTTAAAATTTTTTACTTTTTTTTTATATATATATATGTAATTTTCCCTAAAAATTGTCATTTTATTGTTGGGTAATTTATATATAGATAAAAATAATTTCTTTGTGTTTTGTCACTAATTAAGTGTGGATTAGAGTCATAATCTAAGACTAATTTGCAATTTTGAGGGTAAAAAGAAATTCAAAGTCCTTTTTTAGTTGCTATAAAGTAGGTTTGTTAAACAAGAGATGGTCAAAACTAGAGGGGGTAGGTGAAAGGTATAAATACTAATTTCCATATAGTAAGAATTACTAGTTTTTATTATGCTTGTTTGGATGATATTTTTTTGTGCTACGGTACGATTAGTAAAAGAACTGTATTTGATTTGATTGTTTCATTAATTATATGATATGGTATGATTTGAATTCATGATTTTGTAATTATCAAAACCTTCACTTTTTGAAATCACCAATTTGGTGGTATTCCATGATTCTCGTATTTTTTTAGAACATTATCCTAATATATGTACTGTTTTCACAATTGTATCACTCATTTTCCTCCGCCGTAACTTTTGAAGCATCTCTTCCGCTTCGTGTCTTTTTTTGTTTTCTTATGTTGTTTGTATGAATTGTAGATACATTAGCTTGTTTCTCTACTTGACTCTATGTATTTATTAAGGAAAAGTTTTATTGAAAAAATATTAATGAATTTAATATTTATAATAATTAAGAGCATTTTTATAAATTTATCAATTACGATACAGTTGAATCAAACAACAAAATTATCATTTAGTAGTAGCAAACCAAACAGTGTATTGTACTATTCAATACTATATCATACCATACCATAAAGTATCATACATTGTGAAACCATGGCAAACTACCCTCCGAACAAAGGGTAATGTCACCACATTGGTCATCAAAATCATACAAAAGAAATAAAAATCCTAACAAAAAGTACTTTGGCATATATTGGCATAACAAAAAGGTATTGGATAAACCTACAAGTCATTTCCAAACAATCTATATGGCAATACAAACCAGAAAGTTACAACGTTAATACCCAACAATCTCCAAGAACATTACAACGTTAATATTACTATAGAAAGGACTAATATGGTATATTCTTAGGGAGGTTACGAATGACATTGCTTTTCATGCCGATCTTACTGCGCATAATGTCAACGCCAGACTTATTCATGGCCCTCAACACCTTCAACTTAACCATTTGCTCTCTGGACTGGACAGTTGCAAGACCCATGCTTCGGTACCTGGAAGGGAAAAGGTTGTTTGCTCAAATAATGGTTTGAGGTGAAGGAAGGTGATGAAATGGATGGATGCTTTTGAACATGTCAAAGACATACCTTGCGGCTAATGAAGCGCTTATAGCCACATCATTGGTCTGTGTGGGCCTTGGTTTCTGTCGGTAGTATCGCAAAAACTCTCTTGATCCAAGAGTCCTAACAGATCTTCCATCATCAGTTCTTCTTGATATTATGAGCTCAGCTCCACCACTTCCAAGTTCCACACTGTTGCCCGTGTCATTCGATGAAATGAGCTGTTTCCCAGTTTCATCCACAAAGCTGTAACCAAAGAGGTCTCAGAAGCAATAACAAAAGGTACAACTACAGAGCTTACAATACACATCCTACCTAAATTACTTTTTAAAAAATCTAGAAAAGAATATAGTGCCTGCTTCACTCATCCGACCCTAATGACATCAAAAACAATCATATTAGAAACTATACCTGCTACTATAGTCATAAAACTCTTCTAATTCAGCTTCTTCTTCATCATCACCATCACCATAATGCACTCTGCAATGATTCTTTGCTTCCATATGCTTCCGAACTGCTTCTAAACTGCTGAAAGGTAGGCATCTGTAATTGCAATACAAGCACAATAAATCCCTTCTAACCTGTACAGAGAAAAAGGAAAAGACCGTGAACACAGAAAATGGTTTAGAAAAGCTGGAAAAAAAGACTAGAGGAAGCACATATTCTACCTTGAGACCAAGGTAAGTCAGGAACCCTTTAGGATCCTTCAGATACTCGACATCAGGTATGAAGAATCCATGCTGCTTGTGCATGTGAACCATGCAGCTCTCAATGGTCTTGTGTTCTTTATCACACATGAAGCAACACGATGGATCTAAGTTTCCAACGTATTCATCATCACTATCTTCATCCATATTGCAATTAGATGTATGCTCATTCATCTTTAAGTCTGTTAAAGAATCGGTGGCTTCACTAATCATCTCTTCATCTGGATCAACCTCCTCCCATTCACTTTCATCACTTTCCTCAACATCTTCTTTTGTCTTCCGTGAAGTTTCATTTCGAGGGTGGCGCAGAAGCGGCTTGATTGTAACACTATTCTCATCATGATGACCTGGTTGTTGAGAAGCCCGCGCTAGGTGACTTTTAGATTTAAGATGCTGAGCATGAGCCTTGGAGCTTCTATACTCTTTGTTACACAGACCACAGGCATATAGCAATGGAGTTTCACTTAACTTTTCCTTCTCTTCAGCAAGTGCGGACTGTCTGGCTAGAAAAATAGCCTCCCTCACTCCAGGAACTCCTGCAACCTAAAAAAACATGCAGGAGAGCAAAAACATCAATTCTGCACACTTACCCATGAAGCCATTCCATAACAAACCATACAAAAGAGATGTAGACACATATAATCATCAATCCTAAGCTTTGATGAATGATACATGAACTAAAGTCCCTAATTTGGTAGTATTCAGTAGAAAAATATCAATTGGACACAGGTTCCTTTGACAGGTTCATACTCTTAGTGGACTATGAAAATAATATGTAAAGTTACCAGAGATATAAAAAGGAAAAAATGTTCTTTTAAGCATCATCATAGTAGTATAATTATTTTAGTATAATCCACTTCTTCTGTGTAACTGTGAAATCCACTTTCCCCTTGCTTTTTGATAAGTTTGAACCACATGTCTTATTTGCTACAGAACATTGCATATATATCACATATACCCCTCTGGTAGGGGTAAGACATCAATAATTCAATGAACAAGAAAATGACTGAATCAAGATCCGTGACTAAAAACAAAACTAGCCAGAGTTAAAAAAAAATGTATAATAAAACAATCAAATACATCACATTTTTCGGTCACCAAGTATAAAGGGTAATAATATGCCATTTTCCCAAAAAAAAAAATTTATCCTTTTGAGTTAACAAGAAATGGAGGAAGGTGACAAGTTTGTAAGACACAAGAATAATTGCCAATCTCTCCCATCCACTCCCCAACCCCTTCTTTTGATAAGCAAGAAATCCCCCATGGTCAGCTGTGCATAGTTCAGAACTTGTCTGACAATGAGTCAGGCAGTCTAAACTTCTTCACTTCAATGCCAGGTGTTTTGTTCCTAAACTACATGTCATGCTCCACACTCTTCTACCACTTACCATAATAACTCCCTACCCAGTAATCAACCTACAGCTACATAAGTCATCACCATACTGAACTTCGCAATATTAGCTTAAAATTGAGTAAGCTCCCCACCCCACAACAAATTCCGGTCCTTCGTAGCCTTTACTCTAGTATTTAAATCCTCTCCTATTACTAATCTTCTGCACTTACTTCACATCACTGGGTATGTTGTTGTTGTTGTTGCTGCACTTACTTCACAAAATAGAGTTCTACCGGAAAAGCAACTCACAACAGAAAAAATTGAATTGGAATCATCAAGTGCAATAATTAATCCTCTCGATTCTTAGCTCATGTGACAATTTCAAACCTTCATCCCTTAAGGGAAGGGCGTAGCTTTTCCCGGCAGTGGAAAAAAAGAGCCACTTCATTTGTTCCACCTATCTACACCTTGGTGGATAAAGTCCTATTTTGATGGGATATAGCAAGCATCCTATTGCTTGGTTGAGGTTGAGGTGCATCCAAGCTTTCCAGACATTAGTGTTGTAGAAAGGACACACATAACAAAAAGGTTAGCAAGTATGGGTTTTGATCCACAACCTTTCTTTTTTATGTACGACGACCTCCACATGACATCTTACACCTCACACCTACGACATGTACCACAGACGGGAAGAACTCACCCAGTGCTTAGTCTCTATTGGGATTATTCGAACCTCCTGAGACCCCATGGCGCTCAACACAATTAATTTTGCATACTGAGTTCAGAAAAGATTGAATTTTTTTAAACAAAAATACAAGGTTTGACACAAAATTACTACGCTATACCAAACCAAACCTGTAACAAACAATCTAGCTCCGCCCCAAGGGCTTCTGTTCTAATCTGCCTAATTACAGAGGTTTCAAACTACTCAATCTGAATTCTAAAACGTACTAATCCAATCCAATACACAATAAACCGAAATTCATACATTTAAATCATTCAAACAAGCGATTTTAACCCTTTTTTTTCTCAAATTCAAAAGGGGTTTTCAGCAAATACCTTGCGTTTAAGATTGTACCGGTGCCATTCCGATTTGTAATGAAGCTTTTGCTCAGTATCATCAACAAATTCCTTGTCACAAGCGTTGCAAGTTAACGCCGGCATTTCAAAATCTCCCTTCTGATTCAAAAATGGCGAAATTTTGCAGGGCTTTTCTAGAAGCTTCTCTTCTTCTTCTTTATATACGTGTAAGGGTTTGTATCACAAATTTAGGCCAAATATCACAAAGTGCCCAAATCTTATATTTATTCCAAAATTTGCCTAAAATTTTAGAACTTGAGATCGTTTGGTAGCTGATAAGAGTTATACGGACATTAATAATATATAGAGTAGTTATGAGTAAATTTATATATTATTTTATGTAACATATTAATATTAGTTATTTCACATTCTATCCTATATAGAATATATCATATTATTTTTATACATAGAATAACTTATTTTCTATTTACCTACCAAATGTCGTATATAAGTTATAGAGAAATTAATACTGAATAACTTGTTTCTTATCCAGCTACGAAACAATCCTTATCTACCTACCAAACGTCGTATAAGTTAAATAAAAATTAATGCATGAATAACTTGTTTCAAGTGAATTTTTTTACACTCACAAAATTTTTACTTTCTTTTCAAGTTAAATGCATATACAAACGTTATCCGGCTACCCAACGATCCTTATCTATCTATCAAACACAGTATAAGTTTAAAAAAATTGATGCATTGCCTGTAGGTTCTATACCCGACTCATAAGTAGAAAGTTTTTCTAGCCTTTTGCTAATCGATCAGGGCTAACACTTCAGAAATGAAAAATGCCAAAATAGGAACATGAGTAGCTTGTTTCAAGTGATTTTTTTTTTATACTCACAAAACTTCTACTTTCTTTTCAAGTTAAACGCATGTACAAACAGAATTATAATTTTCAAATACTCTTTTTCTATTACTTCTCAAATATTGTACAATTTTCTTTAAAAGATCATATTTTTTTTACGTTCAAGTTCCTAGAGAGACAAAATGGGCTTAGAAACTGCGTGGAGACGGAGCTCATATACTTACAGATTCGACAGAACCTAATAACTTTGACTCGTATCCTGTATTTGTTTTAAAAACCCTCTTATAATATGTATAAATAGTTTAACTAGAACCTAATAAACTATCTTTTTGAGAATTCAGAACCTATAAACTCAAAACTACAAGAGAGCACCCCAAAGAGTAGCAGCATTTTCGCCACACTTGGCGTGTACATGCTTGATTCTCTCGACAGATCTGCAAATTCCACTGCAGCTCCATTCGAACGTTGCTACACAAACATTACCTGCATGAGCTTTCAATTCGCAGTCTGCAACAATATAAGAAGTTGCAGACTACGCCATTAGTCCAGTACGAGTCTAAGTTTTATGCACTGACGATATTTGCACAATCAGGTTGTTGATAAGGGCAATTTATAAGTTGTTTACCAGGTGGAGTTCCACAACACATTCTACGTTCATCGATGTGTTCAACTTCAAGACCGATTAACCATGCACCAAGTGAAACGTCTTCATTTGCATATTTATGCAGAATTGGCCTGAAATCACCATATTCATTCACAACAGGAAGTCAAAATCAAACAAGCAAATTGAAACCGAGGGATTAGACAGATAACAGAACAATGTAGCTTACCTGTTATTGGCAATGTATTTCGCGAGGTCTCTTGAGATGGCATATATTTGTCCAGTAGCATGGCGGAAGTACCTATTTCCAACCTCCCCGAATTTCCAGAACTCAGGTTCATGGTACTTAACATTCCTACAAAAAAATGAAAATTATTATACATACGAGTTTTGAGTTCTACGAACTGAGAGGATGTTGAAATTGTAAAGTTTCCAACGATGTTACTTTCGATGAAGAACTGGTCCTGATTTCATGCATCCTATATACACCCTGGACTTCAACCGGTGCCTGGCTAAAGTTGCAGCCAGAGTACCTACAACATCACGACAACAGGTGTAACTTCTATACACTGACAGTATAAAAAATAACCACTCATACTTTATCAGGTCACTTAACGTGAACATAACATCGTCATCTGGAGGAGAATAGATATATATATATATACCTAAGTTAACATGAACATCGTCATCAACCTTTACATAGAACTCTGCATCCCACTTTGCAACTGCAGTAGTGAAAAAATCTTTTGTTTTTTCAGATAACTCATGGTATCCTTCTATGTGTTCCTGTAGAATAACGAAATACGAGATGACAACACAAGCACAGATCAACTACACGAAATGCAAATCGAATTGTGATATATGTGCTTACTAAGCGAAGAATGTCTCTGTGCTGAGCATCTTCAAGATCAACTGCTCTATCTAAAATGCTATTTGACATAGCACTGTATAAAAAAGACGGACAAATTTTTAGGCTAGAATCCGACACACATCCTACAGTATTTTTGAAGAGTCTGATCGAAGAATCTTTAGAATGCAACGTTGGCAAGAAATATTCACCTGTGGCCTATTATGAAGCGGACGATGATCCCTTTTTCTTGCTCTAACAGGAGTAGTTTTTCACCTAATAAACAACAACAACAACAACATACCCAGTGAAATTCCACAAGTGAGGTCTGGAGAGGGTAGAATGTACGCAGACCTTACCACTACCTCAAAGGTAGAGAGGCAACTTGAAATAAAAGAAAACAATGCATAGTATAAATATGTTACCTTGAGGCATCCAAGTTTGTCTAATGGAATCGCGTCTCCTCCTCCCACTGAACGCGGTGTTTATTCCAATAACCATAAAAGGCTTCCTTCTCATCCAAATTCTTTCAGAATCCGATCTGATCATGGTAGGGACGTCTTCCATTTCCCTCGTACCAAGAAATGTCGTCTTAGTTGAAGGCATTTCAACTCGGATCTTAGCAATTGAACTATCTAATGACCTGACACACATGAGAATAACTATGCCTCAGTACCAAACAAGTTGAGGTCAGCTGTACGAGTCTCGCTTCTTCTTTATTGTCTGAAATTATTAGTTTGGTTCAAATGTGAAACACACAAGGAGTGAAGCTGTAAACTCACCTAATAGCTTCATGGGCTTTGTTAAACTCTCCTAGCACATCCTCCTCCTGGTGAAAAAACGAAAAAGTCTTCTTTACTTTCTTCAACCTTGTTCTGGTTAAAACTAAATTTGATATATAAATCAGTTAATGAAAAGCTCGAACCTGGATCTTTTTGGTTTCGTAGTCATAAGAACTCGATTTTTTCTCTTGATTGTACTGCCTTGGATGCGCGATCCATCCACCTAATTCAGTCGGACCCCAGATTCTAATGGATACAAAGATTAACACATAACAAATGGTTCAATAATTGAATAACAAATTGATATGAAAATGGACCTCGAGCCTAACTCAACAGCTGAGGATCGCCCAAGTCCCCCCAAACCACATAAAGGACAAACGATCCACGCCTCCACCAATGTGTGGATTTAACACAAGTGTCTTAGTGGACAAAGTTACCTGATACCTATTCTCGATGACAACAATAAGTTTCTTATAGAATGTATGCATCAAAATGATTGAAAATTAACCCCTCCCTAGAATTTTATCAAATTAAATCGTAAAAAAACGAAATTATACCTCTTAGAGAAAAACATGCCAAGAGCAAAGCTGAATAAACATAAAATAAAAATACATTGAGGTGAAATTTTTCCTTTGCTTCGATTTTTCATAGTACTTGTTTTTGTTCTTTATTTCAATTAACTCTTAATTATTTTTAGTCTTAACTAAATTACTATTAATAATAATAATTTTAAAGTTAATTATATATTGGAATGACAATTGGCCAAATATCATAAAAGCCAAACATTTGGCATCCTTTTGGTGTTTTTAATCGAAAATTGTGAATCTCTTTTTCCACAATTATAGGATAAAATTTTCCGTAGACATATTACTTAAACAAACACTCAAACTCGGTCCTAGCTAATGGAAAGTAAACACGTCAATTTCAAATATAAATATCTATATATCTCAATTCATCTCCAGTCGAACACTCAACTTGCAAAACGATCATCTAGACACCTCCAATATATATATATATATATAGAGAGTACTTGTCGGATGACTTGTTGTCAGGCACAATATCATGGGGCTCACTCCACGAAAAATGTTCGTTAAAAATAATTAATTAATGACGATAGTTTAATTTGGTCTCAGTTTGTATTTATGCCCTTCAATTTAGGATGGAGGGGTATATGAATAACTAAACAAAATAACTAATATATGAATAATTAATCTCTCCATAAAACAATATTCACTCGTAACATAAATTCATATATTACTAATACTTGCATATGTAACAGTCTCTTTAACTTTATAAGATAAGTAATAAAGTCAACGTACATTTACCTTCTAAATCCAATTCGTGATATTTCGTTGTATATTCTTATTAAACTAATACTTGCATAACCCTAATGAACTACCCATCGACGTTAAATGTTTATTTCATGTGAATATAATTTCTTGCAATACAAATACTCGTAATTTTATTAGTCAAACGCTCTCGTAAGTCATTTTGAATAACTTGAGGGGCATTTTTGACCACCAACTTGAATTTCAGTTACTAGTACTATCAACTAACACCAGCTGAACAAGTTCAGTTACTTGAAAGAAAGTTCTAGAAACAAGGAGCCTATAAATTTGGTATTTGCAATTCGATTCTTCTTTTTCGCAGTAACTCTACTCTACTTCACATATTGCCGGAAATTTTTGGATTCCGGCGGTGATTCGCCGTCGCCGATAGGAACAATGGAGCTGCCGCCAGCGAATGGGTGCGCCGTCTGCGGCAATGTCACGTCGAAACAATGCTCACGTTGCAAGATGGTTAAATACTGGTATGCCTCCCTCACGGTTCTACATTTTCGAATTGGCGATATATTACACAGAGATACTGAAGTTGTAGTGAAATTTTACGCACAATTCAAGCTAGACTTGATGATTGCTTGTTCTTAGAGGGTTAATTTTAGTGAAATGTAAGTTGAAGAGGAAATGCCACAAGATTAAGGTATAGCTGAATGGGACCCGAGGGAGAGTTAAAAGGGAAATTTGGTAAATTTGTTTAATTCTGTGAAGGATTATTGGTATATGTCAGAGTATTGTTGCTGTTTCTTGTCATCAGGCCTCTATTTTGGGTGTCCTGTGATGATATTTTCTTCTCTTGTAGCTTACAGCCTCTATAAAGGGAATATAGTGGAAAAGAACAAAGATACATGCTACTGAAGTCTTAGTTTGTAATTGTGTTGTCGTTTTTAATCGAAGTGAAAGTTTACATACAATTCAAGGTAAGCTTGATGATTATTCTTATAGGATTAATTTTAGCTATGTATGTAGAGGTATGTATGTTAAAGAGGAAATTCCTCAAGATTAAGGTATAAGTGAAATTATGTTAATATTACTCTGTTAGTCTTCTTGTTCTACCTACTGGTTGAAGGTTTTGGGTTGGAGGAGGGGGGCGGGGGGAAGAGAGAGGGGGGGGGGGGGAGAGAGAGAGTTAAAAGGGAAATTTGATAAATTTGTTTAATTGTGTGCAATATGGAATAATAATAATTTGATGGACCATCTGATATGCTGTGATAGAGTAGCAAATAGTTTTTGTTCATTCCACTTGGCACGATTTATGTAAGTCAGAATCTTGTAACCTGATCATCAGGTGGCCCGTGGCTCTTATCCTTCTGAGAAATGTTGATGTTCTTGTCATCATGCCTCTATTTAGGTGTCTTGCAATAATTTTTCTTCGCTTGTAGTTTACGGGCTCTAAAAAGGGAAGAAATTGAGGGGTAAAAAAGAAGAGAATCATAAAATTGAATAATAACATTATTTTGATATACATGAAATGGAATTCCTGCTATGTTTTTATTTTCCTTGCTAAATTTACTTTATAATAGTGGTGTATGGTTCATCAGGTACCTATTGCAGAATTTCATCTAGTATCAGCTCTGTTGGATCACTAAACTGGGTTGTATTAGTCCTATATTCTGCTGCCTACCTATCTTATACTTCTGGTAATTAAGTGTTAAATAGTAGTGACATTTTTTCCCTGATTTGGATCACTATATCCATCTTCTACATATTAATGTTATGTATGTAACTTATGTGGTGAAGAGTTCTATCAATGCCGCTTAATAGCAGGGGATAACTTGTGGAATGATTGGGAGGGGTATTTGAAGTTCAGAGAGGTAGAATATATGATAACGAGAAGAGACAGAGTAAGCATATGCTGGGTGATGAGGGATTCAAAACCCCAACACTGTGGTTCGTAGCCACATGCTCTAATGATTTCATGTGGAAATAATTGTCCAAATTTATAGGCTGCTCTTAAATTGGCCAACCAGTGGAGTGGGTGGTGTCCGATGAGAGACATCTCTAGCCTATAATTGGCCGGAAGATTACCGATTTTGTGAACCCTGTCCTCTCTCTCTATATATATATGTGCGTACGTGCGTGAGCGCGCGTGTGTGTACACGAAGGGGCCTCATTTGAAGCTTGGACACTCCTCGCATCAAAGTTCTCATTCAGCTTCCCTTCCACTTTTTATGTCCGTTTCCTACTTCTTCTGGTTTTCATTTCTTTCCTTGGAGTAACCATAATCCTTTTGCTTCTCTTAATATGAATCTGACTTTGAATGTAGGATAGCGGCTAATTGTTTTATTTCTCTCTCTCTCTCTCTCTCTGTGTACACCTATATATCTATCTAGTTCTGAAGCTTGCCAAAGATCCGATTGGAGCTCGGTGCACAAGTCTAGATGTAGGGATTTTCAATCATCTCTTGAAGGTAATTCTGTGCAATCAGCATTGATTTTGCAAAGGAGGAAGCCTTTTGGCAATTCACATGTTCCTTTTACCGGAAAAAATAATATTCTAAATCAGTCAAAGAAGGTACACGCTTCTTCCTTAATTAGCTTTTTATGAACACAAATACAGACGTGCTTTTAAAACTTACCGGAGTTTGGATTTAACCTATTTCAGGTACTTTTTCCGTATGAAGAATTCGTGGAATTCTTTTACTGGGACAGTCCAGGCTGTCGTCCTTGTGGACTCAAAAATTGTGGTAACAGGTATTTCTAGTTTACACTCGTAATGACCAAGAATTGTCTACATTCCAGTCTATTCTTTGAGTTTTTTTAATGCCATTCTTTGGTTCTTATGCAGCTGTTATGCTAATGTGGTACTGCAATGTCTAACACAGACTAAACCTCTTGTTGCCTACTTGTTGGAGAAAGGCCATAAACAAGAATGTAACTGCATCAAATCAAATTATTATGATGAACTAGCCCTTTATTTAAATTATTGGAAATAATTATTTATGTCTCTCCCTTTCCACCCAGGTAGATCGAATGGTTGGTGCTTTCTCTGCGAATTTCAACTCCATGTTGAACAGGCTCGCCGGAGTCACCAGGCCCTTTCACCAAATAACATAATATCACGGTTGCCTAACATTGGTGCTAATCTTTCTTGTGGAAAGCAGGAGGATGCCCATGAGTTTATGAGGTACATTGTTGTCTGAGCTAAGTTGATTTGTATTTTTGGGATAATGCACAACATGGAAACCTAATTTATGAAGAAGTATTCGTCGTAAAGACCAATTTATGTAATTATTTGCATTGTATGTCAGTAAACATGTTTAGTGTTGTGAGAAATATGGAAAAAAATATTATTGAATTGTTGTCTACATTATTACATTGAGACCCTATTTATAGATACCATATTAAACTCCTTTTCCA
>JBCEWC010005332.1:0-25198 GCA_038996855.1 Solanum aculeatissimum
GTTTCATGACATTGCATGCATTCATGAGCACGAAAATGATTTAAATGATGTTTTGACATGAGTTTTGAATGATTTATGATATGATGCATGATCTCTTGAGTTTTGGTCAGCATGTCTCTTGTTTTGTGTTTGATGTCCTCAAGCCTTAGTCTGAGATCATTCGAGGACGAATGTTCTTAAAGGGGAGATGATGTAACGACTCAAACATTCTAGAAAACTCCTTATGGTTGGTCTTGTATGATGTTATACTGGTCATGATTGAGTTTTGGTAGCCACGGGTGGAGTTTAAGTGGCTGAACGCAAAACGGATCATTTGGTGGCCTAGAGAGGCCGCTTTGACAGTAGACTTTGAGCTAGCATAACTTTTGATGCGGGTTGAAGAGTGTGGTCTGCTATATATAGAATTCAAGCTCTTTGAGTTAACTTCACAACACAACTGGTTTCACTCAATTTAGAGTTCGGATAAGAATGTTATGGCTTAAATAGTGGGAGTGCCTGAAATTCTGAAGACATTGGAGACAGGCCCTAAAAATGGCCCAAGGCAAGGACCACGGACCGTGAGCCTTGGTATGGTACGTGTGGGGATCCATTCCCTTGTCCAGTGAGTCAGGGGTGGCCAGGAACCACCCCAAAACACTATTCATGGCTTACAGACCACCCCACGGTCCGTGAACCTTGAAACGGTCCGTCAAGTGGTTCTTCTGGTGGGGAAGAACCTTGGCCAAGGCTAGGGGTTGATTCTTGGGAAACGTGTGGTGCCACGGATAAATACAAGGTCCATGTGAAGCCACACGGCCCATGAGCCCTCCCGTCAAGTGGTCCAAAAAGTCCTCCGAGAGTTCGCGTTGAAATATTGGCTAAGTGTCGTTTGATGGTAGGTTGAACGGTCCGTGAGTCACCTTCACGGGTACTGTAGATCCACCATTTGACTCTTCTTGGAAATTAAAAGTCCATTTCATTAATGGTAATTTCGTGATTTAATAAACCCCTAAGCCTCTTTTAGGTATCCCAAGGTCCCCTAAGCCCTTAAATCAAGACCCTAACTTATTTTCATCAATTCTAAGCCTCCTCCAAACACTTTGAATGAACCTTGAAGAAATTGGGAAAGATGACCTTGACTAAGTTTGACCTTGCAATTCCTTTGGTGAAATTAAGGTATGTGGGAGTTGATTCAAAGATCCTCTTTCATCCTTGAAGACCCAAAAACCCTAACCCTTTAAATTTTGAATTTAAGTTTCCAATTAAGTTATGGGTTCTTCCATTATTGATGTAGTTTAGTGTTTGGAATTGTGTGCTGTAGTTTTTAGGTAATTTAAACATGATTTTAAGCATGAATTTATGAATGTTCATGGAAACCCTTAATGATCAACTTGCATGTCCCTTTCATGATTCAATTAAGCATGGGTAACCTGCATTATGACTTATTTATGGATTTTTACTTGATTTATGATTACTTACCTTTCAAATTGTGAAAATTAGTTTGAATTCCATTACCCATGTTCTTGATCTTCATTCATGGCATATGCATGGTTATTGTTATGATTGAAACTATTGATAAACTCATGTTTTGAATATTATGCAAAGACTTGTGATCACATAGTCTCCTTGCCAAGGCTCTTTGAGCATATTGGGTGCTTGCACCATATTGATATGTTTTGAATGCTTGATATGATAAGCTATGTAGATGAGCTACTCTTATTGAATCGACATGGAATAATCATGAAATGTTTTGTAAACTCTTGATGGCCTTTGGCCTAAGCATGAACATGATTTGAACTATGGTTTGTTTGGACTAATGATGCATGTTGTGAAAATGAACGTAAGTCTTCCTATTTTGAAGTTGCATGTATCTATATGTATTCCCGTGGGATGAGACTTAGTACCAAGGGATTGGAGGCGGGTAGACTATCTCCATAGGGTCCATACTCCTTTCCGTCAAACCATGTGCTACCATGGGTTTTCTCCCTATATGGGATGACTTGCATGTTTCCCCTTGTTTCAAGGGTGATTAGGGTACTACTTGGCAAGTAGTCCAAATATGGGTAGTGGCTCGCTCGGGTCTTCTATGTTGTCGGTTGAGGTCACATCCTCGATTTATATATTGATCATAGGATTGCATCTCATGTATTATGGCATAACATCTTGTTATATTAATTTTTGGCTACGTGCACTCCTTACGTATCACTTGTCCCCTTGTCATGTATCTGGGTCATGCTATATTGTCATGTCCTTTGCATGCCCGCATACTTAGTGCTTAATTGTGCTAATCCATATTCTTGTTCTACATGTTCTAACCATGTAGGGACTGGAGATAATATCTACATTCTACCGGATGACGCTTGATCACTTGTTGTAGACTTGCTAGTGGTGAGCCCTTTTGTTCAAGGGAAATAGCCACTGTCTATTCCAACTTTTATGTTATGTTATTTACTTTCTTATGTCTTGAGGGTGAGCGACAAACTTGTTGAGGCCCCGCTCATCTATGTAGAGGCTTGTTGGACCATCTTAGACTCTTGCTCTATTGGCTTATATGTTGAACATTTGGTTATGTAAAACTATGTTTATCTAGCTTAGATTATGATAATGCCACTTTATTATGCCTATGATATGGATGTTGGGATTCTTGATTGACTATGTGCTTATGTGGAACGTCCCAAAATCCCGGTGTGCCCCCATAGTGGAATCTTATTTCCCCTTACCCTTGGAGATTATTGCTATGTGCTATGTGTATGCATGTTTGTCCCATTCCCAATATTGTCCCCATTGCTTGAGTCCCAAGTCCTAAATCCCTTAGAGCTTACGTGTTATTTGTTTAGCTTCCGCGCTTCCGAACCGATGATGTGTGTAATGATGCTATGATGGCTTGATCGAGGGCCTTCGGGCTCTCCTTCTCCATGTCACATCTAGGCCCCCTATCCGGGTCATGACATCATGACACCTTTCACGGGTGAGATCCTCAAGTAAACTAGATCACCCCCATAAACTTCAATGGTCGAACATATCTATCATCATAACTCTTCTAACGTCTTTGGGCTGTTAATAATTGACTTTTAATCAGGTGGGCTTGCCCCATAGAATCTCTTAGAAAGACCTTGTCAAGGCTATCCACCACAATAAAATCAAACCGACTTAAGGGTGATATGAATCTCTAGCCATAAAAAGGCCTCAAAAGGAGTCATCTTGATGCTAAAATGATAACTGTTATTGTAACCAAACTGTGCCAAGGGAAAATGCTAATGCCACTGGCACTGAAGTCAATAGTCCTCTTAGAATGACCATCTATCTGAGGATGAAATTTTGTACTCAAGTCTAACAAGGTACTCAAACTATACTATAAGGCCTTCGAGAAGTGGGAAATGAATAGAGAACCTTTATAAAATATTATAGAAATTGGTACACTATGAAGTTTCATAATCTGACTGATATATAATTGATCCAATCGCTTTGCCCTAAAAATGACCTTAATCGAAATGAAGTATGCAAACTTAGTCAAGAAGTTCATAATAACTCAAATAGAGTCATACCCACCAACAATAGTGGGTAAACTACCTATGAAATCCATCATGATCTACTCTTATTTCCAAGTAGGAATGTGTATCCTTTGGAACTCAGCTCCTAGACTTTGATTCTCACACATGACCTGTTGGAAAGTAAAACACTTGGATACAAAATTCATTAATGTACTTCTTTATGCCACACGACTAGTAGTTCTGGATCAAATCATAGTAGATCTTCGCCTCTCTAGGGTGAATAGAATATCTAGCACAATGCGTCTCCTCAAGTATCAACCTAATCAAGTCACCCACCTTAGGCAAGCAAATCCATCTCACAATCCTAAAAACCCCATCGACATCAAGTATGGCCTCCTTAGCCTCACCACTAGTCACTTTGTCTTGAATGAGACACAACCTCTCATTCTCAAATTGACACTCATAAATCTTATCCATCAAAGATGATCAGGCCTCTAAGAAAGCTAGCACACCATCGTCATTAGAAAGCTAAAGCCTCACTAACTCATTGCCCAATATCTGAATATCTTTAGCGAAGGGTCGCTTCTCTATTTGAATGGTCGCAGGGTTTCGCATGTAGGTAGTGTACGTACTCAAGGCATCAACCACTATATTGGCCTTTCCCAAATAGAATAAAATGGCTAAATCTTAATCTTTTAGAAG
Source organism: Solanum aculeatissimum (assembly GCA_038996855.1). Taxonomy (NCBI): domain Eukaryota; kingdom Viridiplantae; phylum Streptophyta; class Magnoliopsida; order Solanales; family Solanaceae; genus Solanum; species Solanum aculeatissimum. Next base: position 4,173 of record JBCEWC010005332.1, read on the forward strand.
TTCAATCCAACTTCTCTACTTCATATTCAGGTCCTTCTGGTTAAAGATACACTATAAGTTGTAGTGATCAGTAAAGGTCTCACAATGAACCCCATACAGATAGTTCCACCACAACTTCAAGCCAAAGACAACAACTGCTAACTCCAGATCATGGGTAGAATAGCTCTTCCTATGGGTCTTCAATTGCCTTGAGGCATACATAATCACTTTCCCCTTCCACATCAACACACCTCGTAAACCAATGCCTAATATATGGTGAAATCAACAACCTCCTTAGTCAAGGTTAAGACAGGCGCAGTAGTCACCAAGTCCTTGAGCTTTGGAAGCTCTCCTCACACTCCTCCGATCAAAAAATGCTATATTCTTTTAAGTGAGTCTATTCAATAGAGCTACTATAGTAGAAACGCTTTGCAAAAAGCGCCGATAATACCCAGATAACCCTACAAAACTATGGATCTTTGTAGCTAAAATAGGTCTAGTCCACCCTCTAATAGTCACAATCTTTGTCGGATCAACCTTAATGCCTTCATTGGAAGCCACATGCCCCAAAAATGCTATCAAACTGAGCAAAAACTCACACTTAGAGAACATAACAAACAACCTCTCTTCCTAGAGCTTATGAAGCACAATCCTAAAATATCTAACATAATCGACCTCGATGTTGGAATAGACCAAGATATCATCAATAAATACAATCACAAAGGAATCCAAATATAACTAAAATACTTTATTCATCAACTCTAGAAATGTGACAGACACATCATTCAACCTAAATGGCCTGACTAGAAACTCATAGTGACCATACCACGATCGAGAGGTAGTCTAAGGAATATTAGATGGTCTAATCCTCAACTAGTGATGCTAGACATCAAATCAATCTTAGAGAACACTACTATATCCTGATGTTGGTCAAATAGATCATCAATCCTGGGAAGACAGTAGTTGTTCTTGACAGGCACCTTGTTCAATTGTATATAGTCAATACGTATTCTCATCGACTCGTCCTTCTTCACAAATAGAATTGGAGCACCCCATGATGACATACTAGTCCATACGAGCCCCTTACTTAATAAATTATGAAACACTCCTTTAACTCTTTCAATTTAGCCAAAGCTATATGATAAGGAGGAATATAAATAGGCTTAGTGTGTATCTCTATTTCAATGGAAATATTAGTATCCCTATTAGAAAGGACTCCTGAGAGATTGGTTGGAGACATATCTATAAATTTCCGAACAACAGGGATAGACTCCATAAAAGGCTAATCTACACTGGTATCACAAATAAATGCCAAGTAGGATAAATAACCCATATCAATCAATATCTTAGCCCTGATATAAGAAATAACCCTACTGGTGTAACAACCAACTACACCCTTCCACTCTACTCTCAATCCACCAGACATAACCAAAGTTACCATTTTGGCAAAACAATCAAGAACAACATGATATGGAGACAACCAATCAATATATTAAATAACATCAAAATCTACTATATCAAGAATAATTATGTCCACCCAAGTATCATAACCCACCAAAGACACAAGATAGGATTAGTATACCTGATCCATCGCTAAAGGCTCTCCTGTTTGGGAAGAAACATGCACAAGCAAAATCATATGATCATATGATAAGTCAAACCCAATAAAGAAGTATGTGGACACATATGAATAAGTATAGCTAGGATAAAATAACACAGATGCAGTATGATTACAAACCAAGAAAATACTTGTACTAACTATATCTAAGGTCACCAGCTCGAGTCTACTCGAAAAAGAATAACAATAACCTCCACAACCTACACCTCACTGATTCTTACCCCTACCACCTAATTGAACTACTGCATCACCAACACCCCTACAAGAAACATGACAACCTCTTCATGAATCAGCTCTTCCATGTCCCTTGACTGGTGGTGCTGGACCGCGAGCTGGAGTTGTTGAATGCTAATAGGTATTGATGAATAGGTTTAGTGTGGCCTAAAATGAGTCTGGAAACGGGGCTATCCAATAATATGGAAAAAATCTCCACAAATATAACAATACCTTAGATTGGGTTGATGATGTGAAGAACTAGGAGGAATGTTGTAGCACCTTGACCTAAAGATCCCTAACCACTAGGTGAATTGAAACCACCCTCTGTTTCTGGCAATAAAGCATGTGTTAGACCTCGATGCTGTGATGTACTACCTCTTCTATGGAACCCCTACATCCTAATAAAGTGTCAGAATATTGACCAGAAGATTGAGCCCTCTTGGAACCCCTAATCTTCTCTCAAACCAACAATTTTGCCTTCTTGGCAGTACTCACAATAGTCTTGAAGAAGGCTCCATCGTAGGCTAACTTGAATGCACATGGTCTGATGGAGAAAACCAAGGCTTTTATAAATTTATAGACTCTCTCTGCCTTACTAAAATTCAAAGATATGGCATGGCATGATAACTAACAAAATCAAGCCTCATATTCTGCAACAACCAAACCACCTTGAGTCAAACTCTCAAACCTCATCCAGATATCCTCCTGAAAGCTCCAAGGAATGAATTGATCCTGCAATGCCTCTAAGAATACACCTCATTTTATTGGAGGGGATCCAACTAGTCTAGACCTCATATATGTCCTCCACCACTCTTTAAAGGCGTCTCTAAGCTTAAGAGAAACAAATCTAACACCCCAAGGATCAACTAGGCCAACAACCTCCAACATGTCATGGCATAAAGTCAAGAACTTATAAGTAGCCTCACCCTTACTACCTTTAAATAGGGGTTGTTTCATCTTCTTAAACCACTCATAACTCAGGTGATCATCAATTATAAATACTATCGTAGGAGTAATCTTTACTGGCATAGGAACTAGTGGTGATTGGGCCAATTGAGCATGAATAGTGGGATGTTAAATAGGAGTCGATCCATCTGCCTGGGTCTATGAACCTCTCAGTGTACTTATGGAACTACCAGTCTATGCTATACCATAGAGTACATCTAACACTCGTAGCAAAGTATCTTGTAATAGTGGTGTAGTTGCATACTCCAGAGTGATCTGAGCTCATCTAATCTTAGGGTCGAGCTCAGGGAAGATACCTCTCTTATAGTCTCAGGCCAATACCGCTCCTCGACTCCAAACCTCTTCCTTGACCTCTAACTCTATCCATAGCCCTACCCCTAATTGGGGCCTTAGTAATAGTCTTAGGGGCTACCTCTCCCCTAGCAGAAGTTGATACTCTAGTGTTGGCCATTATTCAAAACAATATTCTACACTCAACACTAACTAAAGAATCTACACATGGATGAATTGAAAAAAGTAAAAGCGAAATTTCCTAATAGTCTCCATATCCTCTTAATGATACATAATGTACATCTCCATGCCGATTGTTGAGACTCTTTTCAACTAGGCTTGTACACATGTGATGCCTAGCATTTTGATACCAAATTATCATGACCTAAAATTGGATGCGATGGAACTTCCCTTTACCCACCGAGACAAGTCATCCTAAGCAAGTCACAACAACATAACATAAGATAATTTGAAAGACAAATCAATATAACATTAATAATAACAAGTCTATAAGGCATAAATGGGACTAAAACCATTTCAGAACTGATTGCCATAAGGTGCAAGCTTCTAATTCATCAGGATAAGAAGAAATGATACAAGTCTCAATAATCTTTGTCTCTCAAATAGAATAAAACTAGTGAAATATCCGACAATCCTATGTGTATGTTGGAACAACAAGCAATTACCTCTCCGCTGTCAATACCTTGCTCTAGAGGAAGAAAAAGAACATTAGCAGGACCTAAGACCACAACCTATACACATATGTAAAAAAACAAGAGGATTACCAAGGTACCCAACAAGCAGACCTAATCATAAGTAGAGAATAAAGAACTAAGCACTCCTTCTATCCTAACCACATATGTCATGATCTAAAATTGGATCGAGACTAAAAAAGTATAAAGTAAAGTGGAAACAATCATAACATATTATAAGAAATCCAAAAACCTGAAGTCATGAGTACAAAAGCATCTAAAGTAGTACAAAAGAGTCAATAAAACTGTCTCAAATGAAATAAAACACTTTCTGATAATGTCTAGTATAATGTTTGAAATAGGAGTACCAAAAGAAATCTCAAAGATCCATGATGACTCGAAGTCTAAGCCTACTGCTATGATCTGGAAAGATAGATAATAACTCTAATAGAATAAATCAACTACCCTGTGTGGGCCCCTCAACTCGATCTGTAGGGAGGAAACAAAGTAAGGGCGAGTACACTAAAATGTACCTAGTAGGTTCAATCGACTAGGTAAGAGAAATTGAACAAGTATGTAATAATAAAGAATACTTCTCTACATCAAAAAGGTTAGTGCACAATTAAAATATACATAATGGTAAGGTAAGACATCTATAATAACCAATGGTACTATACAATGAGAGATATGAATACAATGCATGGAACTCATCAGGCCATATACCAAGTATCTCACAACCTTGCCACCTGTCCGTGGTCAAAGAATATCACAATTTCTCAACCTTGCCACCTGCCTTTGGTCAAGGGATATCATAATATCTCAACCTTGCCACCTGCCTTAGGTTAAGGAGTTTCATAATATCTCAACCTTTCCACCTTTCCATGGTCAAGGGGTATCACAATATCTCAATCTTCCTACCTACCTAGGTCAAAGGATGGTACAATGCAATGTGGGTTAAATACAAGCAAACGATACAATTTACATATGCATATGACATGATCACAAAATGGATCACGGCTAAAGAAAAATAAAATAAAGCAGAAACCATCACAACATGTTATAATAAATCTAAAAATATGGAGTTAAGTGTACAAGAGCATCTAAAGTAGTACTAAAGAGTAAAATGCAACTATCTCAAATAAAGATACAAAGCTATCCAATAATATTTGATACACTATCTAAAATAGAAGCAATAAAAGAAAACTCAAAGATCCATAGTGACTCAAAATTTGTGCCTCACCGCTAAGATCTGGATAATAACTCCACTAGAATGAATCAACTACCCTTTATGGGTCCTTGTGTTGAATTGCAGGGAGGAAAAAATAGGAATGAGTACATTGAAATGTACCTAGTAGGTTCAATCGACTAGGGAAGAGAAATCGAACAAGTAAGTAATAATTAAAATGCTCTCACTTGTATAAAAAAAGGTTAGTGCACAAGTAAAACATACACATTATGGTAAAAGAAGATATCCATAATAACAAATTGTACAACACGATGATAGATGTGAATACAAAGCATGGAACTCATCAAGCAATATACCAAGTGTCTCGCCACCTTTCCACCCACCCATGGTCAAGGAACATCACAGAGTGTCAACCTTGCTACTTTCTCATTGTTAAGGGATATCACAATCACAACCTTTCCACCTGCCCCTAGTAAAGGGGTTCCATAATATCACATTCTTGCCTCCTTCCCGTGTTCAAGAGGTATCACAATATCTCAATCTTGCCACCTACTCGGGTAAAGGGATAGTACAATGCAATGTGGGATAGATGCATGTCATTGATATAATCTAGATATACATATATATAATAGCATCAAAATAAGAATACCGATACATGAGTCTCATATAGTCATGAAGAATAATATCAAGTGTCACAACTAACCCCAAACCATCAACATGTGTCAGATCACCATAATTATATCAATAGTCAAGTGTATCAACCAAATCGGACCTCACTCGTCCCAAATATACAAACATAAAGCAATACCAAACCTCACTCATCCCAAATTATACACATAATCCTTGAATGTATCTCAAAAGTCATCAATTACCAAAATATTACCGAAATATTATCACAAGTCTCAATTATCACATTAATATCCCACATTATCTTAATTTGCAAGATTTCATCTCAATTTATCAATAGGATCATAATTTACTCAAATTTTGACATAATTGGGATCATATTTAATTTCCATCACTATTCTAACATATCAATCTATTTACTCATGAATCATCTAGACCTCAAAATTAACACATAAACATGATCAATAATATAAATCCAGTCCCAAAAAGGTTAGCTGATCTTTCTCAATGCCAAAACCTGACTCAAAAATGCTTTCAATCAACTCTAACCTCTGAACGATCCCTGAATAGATCAATCACTATAAAAAGTAGATACTACACGTGAAGAGGTACATTTTGATACTCATATTGACACGAATTAGGCTGAGGGGCAAAATGGTCAAATTTAGGGCTAAAATTTGAAGTTCTCAAATCTAGAAATTGACTTCAAAATTAGATTCTACACAAAAATGGAGTCCGTAGGTGAAAATCCCACAAAAATTGAGTTTAAATCGAAGGAAAAATTACCATTTAATGTTTTTAAATCATAGACTAAAAATTGTCAATTTTGGATATTCAAATCATGAAATTCACAACAAAATCAAGACATAAATCATGAAAATTAATTAAAGGGATGTTAGAAATACATACCAAAAATAATTCTTCGAGAATATTCTTCAAAAAGCGCTCCAAAAGCTTGAAATTTGTGAAAATAGGGTAAAAATAGTTGTTCACAATTTTAACACTGTTCAACTAATAAATACACTCTGTCCACGCGGGTGGGATCCCGCGAACATGGATGGTTGGGGGAAATAATGCTCCATAAATACAGAACAAGGTCGGCGAACGCAGAGGGCTAGCATTAATGACCTCCGCGAATGTTGAGCCCTTGATGGTGAATGCGGATCACAAGAAGGCACACCTCCACGAACGCGGAGATGAAATGTGCATGCACCAATAATTCTAACTATGACAAAAACATTGAAAAACCCCTCAAAACTCATCCGAAATCAGAATTATACAAATCAATTATGTCTCCATATCAAAAACAATGATCTGGACTCAACAAAATAATAATAAATTGATTTTGAGGCCTTCTCACTACATTTACCAATGCAACTCAATGAAACTAGTTTAAAACTCAAAATAAGAAAACTTTTCTTGACAACTCTAAAGAATATACGAGATTATTTCTAGCAATAGTTTCACCTTCTGGAACTACTAGAACTATTGGAATTTTGATCCGAGTTTCTGAACTCTGAATGTTGACCAAAGTTTAACTTTGGTTCTAGAAACAACCAAAAAGACAACTTTAGGCCTAAAAACCCCATTTTAACTCTGAATTCAGTTTTGTAACTTCACATAGACCATTTTGACGTTCCAGAGCTAATGGGATCAACGAATCTCAAATTTGACACCTGAAACATAGACTGGTACTAAAACTCACTTTTTCAACAACTTTAGCTTCCAAAAACCATAGTTTCCACTTTTAAAACACATGATTTTAATTCTAACAATAAACGTAGTTCAAAATAGGCCCAAATGAACTTACGAAAGGGTAAAACGATAATTTTCACAAATAAGCTGAAAAATGAATAACCATATATTATATTATTCACCAGTAAAAATAATGTTCATCCTTGAACATAAAGAAAAAAGAAGTACCTGAAGCCTCAAAAAGACTAGGATATCTAACCCCCATGTCAGACTCCATCACCCAAGTAGCCTCATCAACAAAATGGTGTCACCTCTGAACCTTCACAGAAGGTATATCTTTGGATCTTAATCTCCAGACCTGCCTGCCCAATATAGCTATAGGCTCCTTCTCAAAGGAAAAATCTGGGCCCAACTCAATAGAATCATAAGAGATCACATGGGACTCATATTGAATATACCCGCATGTACTAATGATAATCTCGGTGGTAATGCTAACTAATAGGCAATCTTACCAACGCTCCTCGAAATCTCAAATGGGCCAATGAATCTGGGACTAAGCTCTCCCCTATTCCTAAATCTCATCACAATCTTCATGGGTAAGACTTTGACCAAAACACTGTCACCAACAGATAAGCCAAGAGGCCTAGTCATCCGATCAGCATAACTCTTTTGGAGGCTCTGAGCTATCAATAGTCTACCCTAAATAAAATGAACCCGATCCATGGAATCTCTGAGTAGATCCATACTCAACACATTTTCCAAACATGAGTCAAATAATCTAATGGGTGATCTACACCTCCAACCATACAAAGCCTCAAATGGTACTATCTGGAATGATAATTGTTGTTATTTACGAACTCTGTCACTGGTAGGTATTTGTCCCATCGGGCCTCAAAATTTATCACACAACCCCGTAGCATATCCTCCTAAACCTGGATGGTGCACTCAGATTATCTATTTGTCTAGGGGTGGAAAGCTGAACTCAAATTCACTAAAGTACCTAAACCACGCTATAGAGCTCGCCAAAAATTGGAGGTGAACAATGATCCCTTGTCTAACGCTATAGATTCTGGCACTCCATGCAATCTAACAATATCCCGAATATACAACTTAACCAACTACTCCTCATTGTACCTATTCTTCACTGATAAGAAGTGAACTGAATTAGTCAAATGATCATCAACCACCCAAACGAAATCTAACTTTCCAAGGGCCATAGGCATACCTGTAACAAAATCCATAGTCACTCTCTCCCATTTCCACTAGAGAATAGACATCATTTGCATTGATCCACTGGGACTTTGGTGCTCATACTTGACTTATTGATAATACAAACACTTTGCCACGATCTCAGTTATGTCCCTTCTCATCCTGAACCACCAATAGTGTTATTTTAGATCATGGTACATTTGTCCCACCAGGATGGATGGAATATCTAACATAATGGGGTCCCTCTAATATCAATCTCACCCAATCCCCAACCTTTGGCACACAAACACTACCATTTATCCTCAAAATACCTTCAGAATCAATAATAGCTGCCTTGGCTTCACCTCTAAACACTTTGTCATGCATCATGCACAACTTGCGATTCTCAAACTAATAAGCTCATATCTATCAAGAAATGAAGATCTAGCCTTAACAAAGGCAAAAACACTCTGAGAAGGGGAAATATCCAAATGAATCATCTGTCTAGAAAGCAACTGAATCTCCAAAGCTAAGGGCCTCTCCTTATCCCTTAAGAATACAAAACACCTCATACTAGTAGCCTTCCAGCTCAAAGCATCGATTACCACATTTGCCTTCCCGAGGTGATATAGAATAGAGATGGCATAGTCTTTATGTAACTCTAACCATATATGTTATCACATGTTCAAATTAGCCTAAGAAAAGATATATTTGAGACTCTGATGATTGGCAAACATCTAACAATGCACCCCATAAAGATAGTGATGCCCCAATTTCAACACAAATACCACTGCAGCTAACTCTAAGTCATGGGTGGGGTATTTTCTCTCGTGCACCTTCAACTATCTAGAAGCATAATCTATTACCTTCCTCTTTTGCATCAATACACTACCAAAACCCATACTAGAGGTATCACAATAAACCATACATGGCACTCCCTCCTTGGGAAAAGCAAGTTTAGGTGTTAAAGTCAATAAATCCTTGAGTTTTTGAAAGCTCATCTCGCACTCCTAAGACCGTTGAAATGCCACATCTTTCTAAGTAAGTCTGGTCAAGAAGGCTGCTATAAAAGAGAATCTCAAAACAAAACATCGGTAATACCCTACCAAAATAATGAAACTCTGAATCTCAATGAATAAAGTAGGCCTGACCCACGCATGAAGAACTACCACTTTGGCCGGATCAACCATGACACCCTCTTTTGACACTACATGCCCAAGAAATACAATAGACTCAAGTAAAAAATCACACTTAGAGAACTTGGCATATAACTTCTCTTCTCTTAGTCTCTGGAGTACAGTACTTCAGTGCTAAACATGGTCGACCTTACACCTCGAATAAATAAAGATATCATCAATAAACATGATCACAAATATGTCCAAGTAGGGTTTGAATACTCGGTTAATCAACTCCATAAAAGTAGTCGGGGTAATAGTCAACTCGAATGAAATAACCACGAACTCATAAAGCTCATAACGAGTCCTAAAAGCTATCTTAGGGATATCAAACTCCCAAACTCTAAGCTAATGAAAGCAGGACCTTAAATCAATCTTGGAGAATACCAAGGCAACCTATAACTCGTCAAAAATATCATCAATACGAGGAAAAGGATACTTGTTCTTGATGGTCACTTTATTTAACTAATAATAGTCAATACACATATGCATAATGCCATCCTTCTTCTTCACAAATAAGATAGGAGCACCCTAAGGAGATACACTCGGATGAATGAACCCTTTCTTAAATAAATCATCTAATTATTTCTTCAACTCCTTCAACTCAACTAGAGCCATCAGATCGGGGGAAATAGAAATGGGCTTAGTGTCTGGCTCACCATTAATAGCAAAGTCAATATCACCATCCGGAGGGATAATAGGCAAATCAATCAGGAACATATCCATAAACTCTCTAGCAACCTTGGTAGTCTCCAATGATGGGGATTCCTGAGAAAAAGCTCTAACGTGAGCTAAATAAGATAAACACTCCTTATCCATCATCTGACAGGAATGCATATAAGAAATAACTCCCTTAAGATAGAAGCTAGATGCACCATTCCACACCAACTAAGGAAACTCAGAACAAGATAAGGTTACGATCTTCGCATGACAATCAATAATAACATGATGAGGCAAATACCAGTCCATGCCCAATATCTCATCTAAGCGTACCATATCCAATAATATTAGGTCAGCAACAATATCTCTCCCCATAAAAGTCATGACACATCCCTGATAAACCTAATTCACCACTAATGATTCACCTACTGGATGGAAACACAAATAGGCTTGGCAAGTGGCTCACATATAATATTAATATCCAAAGCAAAATAAGCAAACACATATGAATAAGTAGATCTTGGATCAAATAAAACTAAAGTTGAACGGTGGCACACTGGAACCATACTTTGATAACTATATTAGAGGCCTCCGTCTCGACTCTATCGAAATAACATAGCAAACTCTATGAACACCACTAGCCTGTGGGCCTCAACTGGCTCTACCTCTCACTATTCCATGACCTCCGCTAGTACCTCCCCTCTTGCCTTTTGAAGTCTAGCTGCTAAAGCTAGGCCTGGACGGGCAGGCCGGGACCCTGAGGCCTTGGTGGGGAATGGACGATGTGGACAATAGTTGGCAAAATTCCCAATCTCATCACAAACATAGTAGGCTTGGGGATCTCTCCCCTATGATGACAGTGCCAAAGAACCACCATGCTTGATTGAACCAAGAGAACTATTACAACCTATCTGAGTAGACCTAGACCTGTCAACACTATCAGATGCTAGAAGAGCTACCTAAACTACCCGACCCTGATGACCCTGCCTCTAAAACTCTCTATCCCATGGCGAGTGCCCACTAAATAGTCCATGCTGATGGAATCTCTTCCCTCAACCCTGTCTATCATGCCTAATGTGCTCTATCATGATAGCATAATCCACCACATTCTAAAATGTGCCTCCAACCAGGACCAAGAAAGTTGTAGCCTCTTGAAAATACCCTACCAACCCCTTGGCGAAGCATCGAATCCTCTTAAACTTAGTTAAAATGTTGGACAAGGCATATCTAGACTATGCATGAAATCTAGTCTCATAGTCCGACACTGGCATAGAACCCTACCGATGTCTATCAAACTCATCCTGAAGGATTTCCTAAAGTCTATATGGTACAAACCTCTCTAGGAATATCTCTGTAAACTGATCCTATTTCATAGATGGAGAGCCAATAGGTTAACGAGACAAAACTGACCTCCATCACTCCTTGACGAGGCCGATGAACATATAAGAGGTACAAGCAACTTCATGTGACAAACAAATGGCCAAATTACATAACTGGTGCTGACACTCTAATAAGAAATCATAAGCCCTATAATCCAGGGTGCCATCAAATATTGGGGGAGCTAAACGTACAAACTTCTCAAAACTCTTCTACTCAGCAGTGCACTCGGCTAGGCTATCAGAAGATGGTGGCACCATAAATAGGGGTGGTGCAATAGACGAAGTAATAGTAAAAATCTGAAGCTGTGAACCCAAACTCAGCCTAGATGTCTGAGGCAGAACCATAGTAGTCATAAGAGGATCCATTGAAACTTAGAAAGGAACAACATAGATCATGGTCGACTCAACTGGAGCTATAGAAAGGTCAATTGGTGTTATGGAAATCGCTATATCAACAGTAGTTGGGGATGGAGAAGCTCCCTCTAATATATTAAATACCCAAAATAGTAACTCCTGAACTGAGGGTGTAACATTGGGGGCTGGAGATGGTGAAACATAATTTGTAGGTCTCTCTAGCATATAATCCAGCTTTAGAGAAGTCGATCTAATCTTTCCCTTGGGCACAACTAACCCTATAGAATTTTCTCAACCCTTAGCCCTATCACGAACCTTTCCTCGACCGTGAATGGGAGCCACATCAGCTAACTCAGGCTCTCCTACTGATTTTTGGGATCTGGTCATCGACATCTGCGTAGGAGTAGATTAGACATTTTCATACCATATGATATGAAGAACTTCACGAATAGAAGCAAGACATGAAAGTTTTTCCTATTAAGTGCCTCGTAGCCACCCAAAGATGGGTATGGACGTCTACATACCAATTTGCGAGACTCTACTAGACACCTTGCTCTTGACTCACAAGCCCAACAAACCTAGAGCTCTTATATCAATCTTGTCATGACCCAAAAATGGATTGCAACTAAAGAAGAATAAAATAAAATAGGAACCATCACAACATGTCATAAGAAATCACAAAACCTGGAGTCATGTGTACAAAAGCATCTAAAGTAGCACTGAAGATTAAAATGCAACTGTCTCAATTGAAGATACAAAGTTATCTCATAATATCTTATACACTGCCTAAAGTAGAAGCATCACAAGAAAACTCAAAGATCCATGGCAACTTGAAGTCTAAATCTTATCGCTAAGATCTGGATAATAACTCCGCTAGATGAATAAACTATCCTATGTGAGTCCCTATGATCGATCTGCAGGGAGGAAATAAAGTAGGGGTAAGAACACTAAGATGTACCCAGTAGGTTCACCTAACTAGGTAAGAGAAATTGAATAAGAATGTAATAATGAAGAATGCTATTATCTGCATAAAAAAGGATAGTGCAAAAGTAAAATGTACACATAATGGTAAAAAATATATCTATAATAACCAATGGTACAACACGATGATAGATGTGAATACAATGCATGAAACTCATCAAGCCATATACCAAGTGTCTCGCAACCTTGTCACTTGCCCTTGGTCAAGGAACATCATAAAATCTTATCCTTTCCACCTACCCATGGTCATGGGATAACACAATATCATAACCTTGCTACCTGCCCATGGTCAAAGGGTTCCACAATATCTAAGCCTTCCCACCTGCTCCTGTTTATTCGATATCACAATATCTCAACCATTCCACCTACTCGGGTCAAGAGACGGTACAATGCAATGTGGGATAGATGCTTATCAATGATTTAATACAAATATATATATATAATGACATCATAACAAAAATACTGATACACAAATCTCATATAGTCATAAAGAATAATATCAAGTGTCACAACTAGCCCCAAACCTTCAACATGTCTCATATCACCATAATTATATCAATAGTCAAGTGTACCATTAAGACCGTACATCACTAGTCCCAGATATTTAAGCAAAGAACAATATCAAACCTTGCTCGTCCCAAATTATAAACATAATCCTCGAATGTATCTCAACAGTCATAAATTACCATAAAATTACCTAAATTGTATCACAAGTCTCATATTATCACATTAATATCCCAAATTACCTCAATTCACATAATTTTATCTCAATTTATCAATAGGATCACAAGTTACTCAAATTTTGGATTAATCGGGATCACATTTCCATCACTATTCTAATAAATCAATCCAGTAACTCATGAATCAATCTAGACCTCACAATTACCACATATATATGATCAATAACTCAAATCAAGTCCCAGAATCTACCTCAAATGCCGAAACCACACTCGGATAACCTTTCAATCGATTCAAACCTCTAAATAATCCCCAAATAGATCAATTGCTATCAAAACTAATACTACGACGCATCAAGAGGTGTATTTTGATACCCATATTGGAAGTAATTAGGCTTAAGGACAAAATAGTCAAATTTAGGACTAAAATTCAAAGTTTCTATATTTGGAAATTGACTTTAAAATCAGATTCTACATGAAATATGGAGTATGTGGGTGAAAATGCCACTACAATTGAGTTCAAATCAAAAGAGAAATCAACATTTAAAGTTTTGAAATTATAGACTAAAAATTCCCAATTTTGGATATTCAAAATTGTGAAATTCAAGACAAAATCAAGATGTAAATCATGAAAATTAATTAAAATGATGTTAAAAACACTTACCCAAAACAATTCTTTATAATCTTCATTTAAAATCTGCTTAAAAGCTTGAAATTTATGAAAATGAGGTAATAATGGTGGTTCAAAAATTTTAACACTGTTCAACTAATAAATACACTTCGTGAACGCGGGTGGGGTCCTGTAAATGAGGAGGATTGGAGGCAACAATGCTCTGCGAATGCGAAACAAGGCCCATGAATGCAGAGGCCTTGACCACGAACGAATATCACAAAAAGGAACACCTCCATGAATGCAAAGGCTTCTCCACGTATATGACTGCACTAACAATTCCAACTATGCTCAAGAACTCGAAACGACCACTCGAAACCCATACAGAATCAGAATTATACATACCAAATATGTATACATACCAGAAAAAGCGATCCAGACTCAAAAGAGGAATCATAAATTGATTTCGAGGCCTCCTTGTCACATTTACCATTGCAACTCAATAAAACTAGTTTAAAACTCAAAATACAAAAACTCTCCTGACAACTCCAAAAAATATTACCAGACCATTTCTAGCTTTAGGTTCACCATAAAAAACTACCAGCACTGTCAAAATTTTAATCCGAGCTTTTGAACTCCAAATGTTGACCAAAGTCAAACTTTTGTTCAGAAACAACTAAAAACACAACTTTGGAGCTGAAAAAATCTCATTTTAACTCCAAATTCAGTTCTGTAACTTCTCATAGACCAATTTCGGTGTTCTGAAGCTAATGAAATCAATAGATATCCGATCCAACACCCAAAACATAGAATGTTACTAAAACTCAAATTTTCAACAACTTAAGTTTCCAAAAATGCCAAAACTCATATTTTTCACTTTTAAAACTCAGGATTTTAGTTCCAACTCTAATGGTAGTTCAAAATAGGCCCAAAGAAACATACGAAAGAGTAAAATGGTAATATTCACAGATTAGCTCAGAAATGACCAACCAGTTAATTATAACACACACATATATATATAATGGCATCACAACAAGAATACTGATACATGAGTTTCATATAGTTATAGAGAATAATATTAAGTGTCAAAACTCGAGCCCCAAACCATCAACATGTTTTAGATCATCATAATTATATCTATAGTTTAGTGTACAAAAAATACCAGGCCATACTAGTCCCCAAAATATACCCATGATTCATAAACGTAACAATGACATACCTCACTCATCCCAAAATATACACAAAATGCCTAAAAGTATGTCAAAAGCCATCAAATTGCCACATAAATGCTCAAATAGTGTAACAAGACTTGTATTATCACATCAATGTTTGAAAATGACTCAATTTAAAGGATTCCATCTCAATTTATCAATAATATCACAATTTACTCAATTTTCAGCATAACCAAAATCACAATTCTATCAAAATTCTACCATATAAATCCATCTACACATGAATCAGTCTAGATCTTACAACTATCAGATGAACAAGTCCAATAACTCATAATCCAATCCCATAAAGGTTAGCCGAACCTACCTCAATGCTAAAATCATAATTGAACAAGCTTTCAATAAACTCAAACCTCAAAATGATTCCTTGAATCGATCAACCGCGAAAATAATTCTCTAAATATTTCCTTCAAAAGTTACCCCAAAAGCTTGAAACAATGAAAAATGAAGGTTTCACAATTTAAACAGAATTTCAGTCATTAAAGTATTCCGTGAATGCGGGAATACATCCACGGACATAGAGGGAAAAGTCTCTTGCACTCTGCGAATGTGGGTGGGGACCCCATAAATGAGGAGAAGAAGTCGTCGCTAACACGCGATCACGGTTGGAGTCCCACTAACATAGAGAAATAACTCACTGAAACCTGCATGAATGCGAAGGCTTCTCCATAAATACAAAGAATCGAGGTGATTGCACCAGTACACATGCATATCAACAATACCCAATCCTATTTCTGACTTGGAATGGACCCTCATAACTCATCCGATATTAGAATTATACAAACCAAATATGTATTCATACAAGAAAAAAAACAATCCAAACTCAACAAAATAATAAAATATTAGTTTCAAGGCCTCCTTTTCACATTTATCAATACAACTCAAATAAACTAGTTTAAAACTCAAAATTTTAAAACTACCCTCGAAAAATCTGAAAAACTTTATGAGATCATTTCTAGCATTAGTTTCACCATCCAAAACTATTAGAATTCTCAAAATTTCGATTTGAGCATCTGAACTCCGAATGTTTACCAAAGTCAAACTTTGGTTCTAGAAAAAACCTAAGACATAACTTTGGGCCTAAAAACCTCATTTTTACTCTGAATTTAGTTTTGTAACTTCTCATAGATCAATTTTGACATTACAGAGCTAATGGAATTGATAAACCTCATATCCAACATCCAAAACTCAGAATGGTTTAAAAACTCATTTTTTCAATAACTTAAGCTTACAAAAATGCTAAAAATTCATATTTTCAACTTTTAAAACTCAGAGTTTCAGCTCTAACAATGCAAATAGCTCAAAGTAGGCCCAAAGCAACTTATGAAAGGGTAAAATAGTAATTTTCATAGATGAATTAAAATATGACCAACTAGGTCGTTATACATCATTCACCACTAAAAATAATGTTCATCCTCGAATATAAAGTAAAGACAATTGTTTGAAGTCTCAAAAAGTTTTAGGATATATGGTTCGCATGTTAGACTCCAACGCTTAAGTAGCCTCATAAACAAAATGGTGTCGTCACTGAACCATCACATAAGGTATATCTTTGGATTTGAATCTCTGAACCTTCCTTTCTAATATAGCTACTAGCTCCTCCTTAAATGAAAAATGTAGGCCCAACTCAACTGAATAATAAGAGATCACATAGGGCTCATTAGGAATGTACAGGTGGAGTAGAGAAATATGAAAAATAGGATACACTGATGATAATCACATTGGTAAGGCCAACTCAGAGGCCACGTCACTAACTCTCCTAAAATCAAATGGGACAATGAATTTAGGATTGAGCTTGCTAATCTTCCCAAATTTCATTACACTCTTCATAGGTGAGACTTTCAGCCAAGCACTGTCACCAACAAACAACTCAAGAGTCCTAATCCTGTGATTAGTTTAACTCTTCTGGCGGCTTTGAGCTATTAATAGTCTACCTTTAATCAAACAAACATGAACCACACTCAACATATTTGCCAAACTCGAGTCAAACCATTCAATGGGTGATCTACACCTCCGGCCATACAAAGCCTTAAATGGTGCCATCTGGATATTGGAATGGTAACCATTGTTAAATACAAACTCTAGCAATGGTAAATGTTGGTCCCATCTAGCCCCAAAATTTATCACACAAGCCCTATGTATGTCCTCCAATACCTAAATAGTGTGCTCGAACTGTCCATCACTCTCAAGGTGAAAAGATGAACTCAAATCCAATCAAGTACCCAAACTATGTTGTAGTGTCATCAAAAACTTAGAAGTAAAGATAGATCCTCTGTCTGAAACTATAGAAACTAGCACCTCGTGAAATCTGATAATATCCCGGATGTACAACCTAGCCAATTGCTTTGCATTGTAGCTAGTCTTCACCAGTAAAAATTAAGCCAACTTGGTCAAATGATCAACAACTACCCAAACTGAATCAAACTTTCCCAAGACCATGGGAAAACCTATAACAAAATCCATAGTCACTCTCTCTCATTTCCAGTTAGGAATAGGAATCTTTTGCATCGATCTATCGAGCTTTTAGTGCTCATACTTGACTTGTTGGCAATTCAAACACTTTTCCATAAACTCTGCTATGTCCCTTCTCATCCCGAATCACCAATAATGCAATGTTAGATCATGGTACATACTTGTCATACTATGATGGATAGAATATCTTGCACAATGGGCCTCCTCTAATATCAATTTCACCTAAGCCCCAACAATAGGCACACAAACTCTACCACTTAACCTTAAAATACCCTCAGAATCAATAATAGTCACCTTGGTTTCACCTCTCAACACTTTGTCATGAATTATGCACAACTTGGGCTCCTTAAACTGGTGAGCATGTATCTGATCAAGCAAAGAAAGATCTAGCCTCATCAAAGGCCAAAAAGCTCTAAGAGGAGAAATATCTAAATGAACCATCTGTCTAGAAAATGATTGAACCTCCAAAGCTAAGGGCCTCTCCTTTACCCTCAAGAATGTCAAAATCCCCATACTAGTAGCCTTCTGTCTCAAAGCTTCAGCCATCATATTTGCTTTCTTGGGGTCGGATATAATACAGATATCATAGTTCTTAAGAAACTCCAACCAACTACGATGTCTCATATTCAGATTAGGCTAAGAAAATATGTATTTAAGACTTTGGGGATCAGTCAATATCTCACAATGCACCCTATAATGACAATGACACCATAATTTAAACACAAATACCACTGCAACTAACTCCAGGTCATGGGTGGGGTAGTTTCTCTCATGCACCTTTAATTATCTAGAAACATAAGCTATCACTTTCCCTCTTTACATTAATACACCACCCAAACCTACATCAGAAGCACTACAATATACCACAAATGGTCGTCCCTACTTGAGCAAAGAAAGAATAGGTTCTGAATTCAATAAATCCTTGAGCTTTTGAAATCTTTCCCCACACTCCTTAAACCACAAAACATGCCATGTCCTTTTGAGTAAATCCAGTCAATGGGGCTTCTATAAAAGAGAATCCCTAATAAAAACATCAATACTACCCTGCTAAACCAATGAAACTCTGAATCTCAATCACAGGAATAATCCTAACCCACTCACGAACAGCTACCACCTAGGCCGGATCAACCATGATAACCTTTTTTGACACTATATGCCTAATTTATGAAATAAATTCAAGTCAAAACTCATACTTTGAGTATGTGGCATATAACTTGTATTCTCTCAATCTCTAGAGTACAGTCCTCATATGCTAAACTTGATCAACCTCGCTCTTGGTGTAAACAAAGATATCATTAATAAATACAATCAAAAATATGTTCAAGTAGGTTTGAACACTCAATTCATCAAATCCATAAAAGCACCTGGGCATTAGTCAACACGAATAACATGACTTCAAACTCATAATTTACATAATGGGTCCTAAGATTTGTTAGAATATCAGACGCCCGAGATCTCAACTAATGATAGTTGGACCTCAAAGCAATTTGGAGAATACTGAGGCACCCTGCAACCAGTCAAACAAATAATCAATGTGAGGCAAATGATACTTGTTCTTGATGGTTACTTTGCTCAACTGGCGATAATCAATACATATATGCATAGTGCCATCCTTCTTCTTCACGAAGAAGATAAAAGCTCCCCAAGAAGATACACTCAAATGAATAAACCCTTTCTTCAACAAGTCCTCCAGTAGCTCCTCCAATTCCTTCAACTCAATCAGAGACATCTGATAAGGGGTAATAGGAATGGGCTTGGTTCTTGGTTTTACATCCATACCAGAGTCTATATTATTGTCTGAAGGAACACCAAGAAAATCAGTCAAAAAGACATCCATCAACTCTCTATCATCCCTGGTGGTCTCTAATGATGGGAACTCTTGAGAAATATTCCAAACATGAGCTAAATAAGATAAAAAAAAAGACCTTCTCCATCTATTGACAGGTGTGCATATAAGAAATAACTCCCTTAGGATAGGAGCTAAATGTTCTGGTCCCCACCAACTGAGGTAAATCTTGGTAAGATAAGGTGACAATTTTGGTATGGTAGTTAAGAATAGCATGATAAGGCGATAACTAATCCATAACTAATATAATATTGAAATCTACTATATCAAACAATATCAAGTCAACAATAGTATCTCTCCCCATAAAAGTGACAATACAACCTCGACATACCTGATTCACCTATTATAGTGGAAACACAAATAGGTTCTACAGGTGGCTCACACATAATATGAATATCCAAAGCAAAATAAGTTGATACATATGAATAAGTAGAGCCTAGATCTGATTTGAAGCTGAATGGTGGCATACCAAAACCATAACTATGATAATTCCATTAGAGTCCTCTGCCTCAAATCTATCTAGAACAATATAGAAAACTTTACAACCAGCACTGGCCTATGGGCCTCCATGGGCTCCACCTCTCATAGTGTCATAACCTTGTCGAGTACCTCCGCTCATGCCTTGAGATGTGTATCTAGCTTGTGATACTGGGGCTGGACGGGTTGGCTTAGACCCTAAAGCTTGGATGGGGAATACACAATGTATACAATGGTTGAAAAAGTGCCAAACCTCGTCACAAACATAACAAGATTGGGGATCTCATCCTTGAGATGCCTATGAAAAAAAACCACCACCTCTAACTAAACCAAGAGTGCTATCACATCCTATTTGAGGGGCTACGTATGGACTGAAGATACCCCCACATGGACAGTCACACCTCATATGGTTCGTCAAGTTGTTCATGAAGTGTTACAGAAAGTCCTCATAGAGTTCGCGCTGAAAATTTGTCTAAGTGTGGTGAGATCGAGGGGCAGACGGCTCGTTGGCCAGTAAACGGGCACTGTAGCTGCCGTTTGACATTGCTTACTTCTAAAAAGTTACGTTTTATAAATGGTGTTTTCGTGATTTAACATTCCCTTATGCCCCTTTTTAGTCACTTAAGGTCTCCTAAACCCCTAAAACATTCCTCAAACCCTCATTCATCCATTCAAACTCTCCTATACACTCTCTTAAGATTCTAAGACTCTCTTGGCCTCCATTGAAGC
>JBCEWC010005333.1:0-25196 GCA_038996855.1 Solanum aculeatissimum
ACTTTTTAAATTTTCTGTTTGTAAAATTTCACTTTATACTTTTCTAACTCAAACAAATGATTTTTCTTTGTATACACATGTTACTTTTACAACTAATAATGAAAACAAAAGTTGACACAATATATATATTTTTATTAGAAGAAACATTATTACTGAAGATTGATTCTTAAGTCTATTTATCGAGGTAATTTACAAGTGGAAAAACATCTATCCCCTTGAGAAAATTACTTACTACCAAATTTATATAACTTTTCTACCTTAAAGTAATCTCATAAACTCATAATTATATATTTAATATTGTTACTTCTATTTTAAATTTTTTGTTCCATTATATTTTTTTTGACCTACTTCATCTTGCATCTATAAAAAGGTCAAGTAAAGAGGAATTAATTGCCTCTCACAATAAAAATATATATAGAAACTATATCAAAAAAATATTTAAGTTAAAAAAACTGTAACTAAATGCTTTTATAATATTTCAAAAATTTGTATAATTGACTATAATAAGAATGATGGATAGAGTTATTAGAAAATAATACATCAATATTTTTTCTTTTATTAAATTTTTTTATGAAATAAGAAAAATTATAAAAGATGGAGGATTTTATCGGAGTGATGAAATGATTAACAAAACGTCACTTGTTATAATTATAACATGATTTGGTCTGATGTCTTTGCACTCATATTAATTAAAACATATTTTTACACTAACTAATATGTTTTAACGGTGGGATGCTATGCTTTTTAAAGATCAAATTTATTCTCTCATTAATATTGGATTAAAATTTATCTTTAATGATAAAAAAAATTGGTCATTATAAGTGTATTTATAACGATCGAAAAATAACTTTGGTCATTATAAGTGTATTTATAACGACTAGGAAAAATTTTGGTCACTATAAGTGAATTTATAACGACTGAAATTTTTTTTTGTCACTATAAGTATATTTATAACGACCGAAAAAAAATTTGGTCACTATAAGTATATTTATAACGACCGAAAAAAATTTGGTCACTATAAGTGTATTTATAACGACCGAAAAATAATTGGTCACTATAAGTGTATTTATAACGACCGGATTCATTTTCCTTCGTTAAGAAATGGTCGTTAAAAATCTTTTTTCTTGTAGTGCTATATGGTGACATCATGTAGGAAAAATATGTGCTAATACATTGAAATGTATACTACGTATGTGAGATACAAACATGAAATTGTAATGCCATCATTCAATGTGCTTAAGCATGAACAAGGAACAAAGCTCAATATGAAGTAAAATTAATGTATCATATGAAATACATGTGATGGAACGAACACATCAAATCTTATACTTTGTGGGAATAGACCGTAATCGGCATAAATGATCATATGAGCTACAACGTGAATTTCAACATAACCTCATATGTTGGCACAAAGAGACCCCTTGTCAGGTGAAACTCCATCACTTAAGCATGCATCTTTCTTTAACATAAATAGCCTTCATAGATCCACTAACCTAGCCTCAGAAAGCTCCTATGGTGGCACATAGTTAATAGGGCAAGGAGTTGCTACTACGGTTCCCTTATATAATTTCACCTTAATGTCTCATTCGGTTCCATGCCTATCCCATGGAATACTTTAGACATAGACATAATCATGTAATGTAATTTAGAATCATTAAGTAGCAATTTCATAAGATTAGCTCGAAAACTTTGGAAACCACCAAGTGAGACTTGTCTTTTCATATTGGGGTCCATCATAAACATCTTTAAGGGAAACATCAACATGACTATATCTTAGACAAGTTTCATAACTTTAAATCCTTCATTTATGCCTTCATCGTCAACATATACCATGCAAGGTCATCTCAAACTTAGCAGGCTTATGTATGAACTTTAAAACACATAAATCATTGAAATAATCCATGAGCATGGTAGAATAGAAAACTTTAAAACAAGTGTTAAATAACCCACACATCATAGATAAAATCATAGATGTTGAATTCATAATCATCAACTTAATATTCATGGAAAAGAATGGTAAAATATTACATTATCTCATTGGAGACAAAATACATAAAAATGCATTATTAAAACGTCATTAAAGGTCATAGGCATATAACTTAATGTTTTCAAGAACTTAAATAAAAGGTAAAGGATCGGTTAAGGGACTTTTTGAGAGGAAGGTACCTACAAATCAAATTCACATACCTTTAATTGATCTTAAGGAAAGGCTTAAAGAAGTTAGAGAAGGAAATCCTTTGAAAGCAAAACCCTAACCTTGCCTTATATATGGTCTTGCCTTGTATGTCTTACAGGAATTTGAGAATGAGGTGAATGAGATGGCTTAGAAGGGTTTTAGGTATTATATGAGGGGATAAGGAACCCTAAAATGATGTTGTTTTAAGTCTAGGATGTGTGGAATGAACAAAAAGGCCCTTTATTTAAACTGTCGGACCGCGAACACGACCTTGATATAAGGGTCGTAGACCAAACCATGGGTCATGGTTTGAGTTGTCATGTTCTCCTTTTCTAATCTTCAGAGACTGGTTTCCGATTGACTAATCCACGAGATCAATCTATAACTCATAGACCAATCCACAGGTCGTAGAACCCCTCGTGATTTTCTCCACACTATGTAAATTTTTTCATTCTCCAGGACCCTATCCACGAAACCAAACCATGGTTCATAAACCCAACTATGAGTCGTGCTGTTCATCGTAATTTCCACTTCAGAAACCTTAATTTTCCAACAACTCTGGGCATAAATTCACGAATCATTTCTATGATTTGTATACCATTCTTTGAGACGTAAAAGGCCTTCGTAAGTCACCTTGACACTTAGAAAATTTTTCACCCTTATACCCTACAATCCATGAGCTTGGTTTACAACTCGGGAAATGGATCACGAGCCGTAAATTTGACTCGTGCATTGCCTCTGCAACTTTTTCAGTTTTACTTTTTATGCACTATTAGCCAACACAACCTGCAGGTTCTTACATAAGGTGCAAAAAGGGAGAATTCAACCCAAGGTTTTAGTGTTCTTCAATAACATGTGTTGAGTGTGCAGCTGAGCAAATGTGAAATTTGGAGGTGTGAACAATCGGCAACGTAGGGTAGGAAGTTGGAGGATTGCCGAATTTCACCGCCTTTTGGGTCAAATTTTGGCCCTGGAGTTACTGTGTGTTGACACCCAGTTTTATCCTATCTTTCTTCCAAATTATTTTTTATGGGTCTAACAATCTCTAAGAATTTAAAGGCCTATTAGCTATTATACTTTTTTTTAATATTATTTTTAAATTTATTTTTTATTTTTTGAAAGAAATGTATTATTATTGACGTAATTTATTTATATGCCATATTACTATTTTTTTCAATTTATTATCATTTTGCAAGAAAGATGTCATATTTGTCATAACTAAGAAAGTATTTTTTTTATAAGTATTATTGCTTAATTTTTATGATGGCATGCAACTTTATTTAGATATTGATGTTCGCCTTTTAATATATAATTTATCTACTTAAGTATGTATTAGTATCTATTTTATTAAGATATTTTTTTAATTATTGAAGCCCAAAGAAATATAAGGAAGAAAGTTAATTGGTGCAAATCTTGGATAATTATTGGTGTTTTAATCAAGGGCAAATTATAGAAATTTCATACTTTATAGGTTTAATTTCAATATAAACCAACTCTTTCTAAAATTACTAAAAATTCCTGATTTTTGGGGAAACACCGATACATAAAAATATGCATTGATACAACGCGGAATTTTAGGGTTATTAATAATCTGTGTGTATCAATTATTAAAAATTAGACTATATCAATTTTAATATACTGAAAATATTAAAAAACGTATCAGTAATTAATTGGTTGTTTAATTTTTTTAGGTATCAGTGAAACTAGCTGATAGTTTATAAATGTGTATCATGTAACAGCAAAATAGCGAAATACGAGAATTTTAGTAATTTATTTAAATGGTAGAAATTAATAGTAATTAAGTTTATAAATATTGTGTATTTGTGTAATTTTTAGTTTAATCAAACTATTTTAGCTCAACAAGAAGCCCAATCCATAAAAACTCATTCCTCCACATTAGCGCCACATGAGCATCCATGTCAACGCCAGATAAGGCGCCAACAAAGTAAGCCACACACCTCCCACATGCCTAGCACATAATTCCCACATACTTCTCATGACCAACACATCTTCACCATGTCTCTCTTCCCTATTGGTTGGTCAAGTTAAATTAAAAATCCTAAATTCTCAAATACCATTGAACTACCTATTCTACCCTCACATAATCTATCTGATTGTCCAAAACACCCTTCAGCCCTAAAAGAAGCCTAAAAACTTTCAATCAGGCGCAACCCCTTCTTCATTTTTAAGCAGAGGAGTTTTTTCAGTTTTATCTCCACTTTTGACAAATTTTGACCTTTGTCCCTTCCAAAATCTGTCCATGAAGACCATTTTCGAGAAATGTCCATCTCCTATTGCAGAAATTCATCCATTTTCGCATTCAAAAATGTATCAAATATCGTGGTAGCCATTTTCTGTAATCAGAATCCGTTTTTTTTTTCTGAATAGTTCCCTGCATTGGTTATGGTGTTTGGAGTATTGTGACTCAATTTTGAAATCAAAATCCCGCCCCCCCAAAAAAAGAAGAGCCTTTGAAACCTTAACATATAAACATGATCTTTGACATTCATTTCAGAGGGATTTTTGGGGGAATCAATTTCAAGCCACAAACCTCACTCCAAAGCTTTTTTACTTAGCCATCGGCTCTGGGCTGATTCTTTTTATTGATATTTCTATCGAGATTGTGGATTTGAGGCTGAAAAAATCCATAGTTGCTTATTCCAAGGTAGATTCTTGATGTCAAAGCTTCGTTCACTGCTCCCCACAAGGTGAGTCATTCAGGTCATTCTTTCAGCTCAGTTCTTAAAATCAATTGTAGCCATTTTTAGTGTTTCCATTTTTTGTTTAATTCTCTATTCTTTGTCATGAATGTGTTTGGAATGTGCCACATTTATTTTGGTTAGAAACCAGTCTGTAACAGGTCAAGGAAGCTAGCAATGTAAGAAATTAACTGTTAAAATATAGTCGAACATATGATCAATCCTTTAATATTCGTCTCAATTTTTGTTCGAGTTCACTCTCTGTCCAAAGAGCATCTACTATTTTTCGCTGTGATTTATTAAAAAAAAGAGACTTTCATGTTCATGTGTTGATGAAATTTGATTTGGATACTTTTTCTTTTAATTTGCCACTGTAATTTTTAGTTTGTCACTATAAACACAGTGACTGTAAATGTTAGTATGTTGCCCTGGTCAATTTGAATTCTATCAAAGAATATGAACTTTTTTTGTGTGGAAACTAAAGTATTTAGATTATTTTAAATAAATCGTCAAGCCAGAACTAGTTTGCTACATCTAACTATCATACTCTTAAGATATATGGATTATCTAAACATTTCTTGAGAATCATCTTTCTTTCTACTGATCCCTATTTTTCTTTCTTTCTCGCTGGTTATACTCATTGTCGTTAAGCTTAGAAATGAAGAAGATGAAAAATATTAATTTTGCTATTAAATGTGAAATAGGCAAAGTCAGTAGCCTTTAATTTACTAGGAGTCTTGTGAGTTGGTATAAGCTTTGGTTCATTCCCCTCCGACGCTTCCCATAACATTTCTCTTAGATCTTAAAGGGTGAGTGTGCTTGAGTTATGTGATGTATTGATTGTTTAGTCATCTGGACGTAGGATAGAATGTAAAAAAAAATTCATGAATATGATTGCCTTCTCTATTTTAGACCAAGAGTGTCATTTACTTGCTAAAAAAGTCTGCACATAGGGTTAAGATATATATTTTTTGTGCACCATTTACTTGTTGCACATAGTTGCTATTGGTGCCTCATTGTTTACTCGCTATATATTTTTTTTTTTTGCTTCAGTTATCTGATTGGTTGTAGTATCGCTCTTAATCTTTTCTTTCTTTGTTTCATATACCCTAGGAAGCCCATTTGGAGTTGTGATATGACTCCACCTCTTTCCAAATAAGAGAAGTGATCAATGCGTACATTTCTTTGCTGGAGTCTAGAGCAATTTGCCCATCCCAAAAGAAAACCATACTTCCTCCTCACTTTAATTTTTTTTTATCTTCTTATGCGTACATACATCGTTATCTTTTGACCAACATTTTGTACACTGTTTTGTATTTATGTGAATGCTTGCTTTTATTTATGTTTGGATTTGTACCAAGTAACTAAGAACGATATTAAGATGTAGTTGCTCACCCCACCCATTCCTTTAGAATTTTAGATTTATATAGTTATTAGATTTAAAAAAAAAAACTTTCTAATTAGGTTTTATTTTATTTACTTATTTATTTATTTTTTATTTAATATTCTTAGTTTGCAAAAGCATAACCTTTTCAAAGAAGTGGAATTTGGAAGTGACTTTTTTTTTCAAAACATATGTATACTCAAAAGTTTATTATTATATCTTTTTTTGATAATCTGAGGTTTAAAAAATGTAAATTTTCTAGCAAGAGGAAATCCTTTTTTTCTATAAGAAGGTAACTTTTGAGAAGCTTTAGAGTGAAATAATTTGAGTATTAAAGATGAATTTTGAGTGTAAAAAATATACTTTTGCTTAGCATCTTAAACAATATTATTATAAGATATTTGTATGTTTAAAGTTAAAAACTTAACTCTTCTTTTGGAAACTTTAAATTGGCACATTTAAGGATAAAAAATTCTACTTTTCAAAAGAAATAAAATATCTCTTTTCTTTTTTTCTTAAGGCAAAATATATGTCATTTATATCATTGACAATTTGACCTTTTAGCATTGAGAAATTTTTGTTAAAAAACTTTCTCTTCTCTTTAATGAAATGTCTTTTCCTAAGTTAATAAATATTTGCCTCAACCATTTATTTTCAAAGTGAAGACTCAACAAGTTACACTCATTTTCTCTAGACTCTTTGACCTATTAGAAAAATCAATTCTTAACCAATTAATTTTTTGGACGTAATAAGTATTTTTCACTTATTGAGGTGTTTATATGCAAAGTCAATATGTTTAACTTTTTAATAAATTAACAATATTTTCTTAAGGCTAATTTAAATCTATCTTATATATATATATATATAGGAGAATGTTGGGACCGATGATGTGGCAGCCTAAGATATCAGGAATTGATCACTTTTCTTTTTTTCCCCTCTTTTTCTCAGTTTTCTCTTATTTTTACATTCAGCTTTTTAATTAAAAAAAATCAGTATTCATCATTGAACCCTCAGCTTTAACTAACGTAGCCCTTCGATAATGGCGGTTAATACATGGCAAACCTCAATCGTTGTGCTTCTTCTTCTTTATGAGAAAATCTTGCTTCTTCTTTTGCTTTGAAAGAAATTTAAAGTACTCCCTATTTTTAATATATCAAAACTTTACTTGAAATTACTGGCATTGACATCTTGGTCTATGGCTTCATGGTAATGTTTTGAATTGTCCTATGGATGGTCGGTAATAAAAGAATAAATTTTGACTTTGCTTGCTAGCTTCTTTTCTCGCTGAGTCGCTTGGCATGGCACTGCAAATTAAACACCTCGTGGTCAGGCATATGGAGCGAGGAAATGCAATCTGTTACGAGTTCATCTTCAGAGATAGACGATTCTACTCACACTCATGAAAATTTTATGGCTTGATAATTTGTGAGTTTAATATTCGGTAAATTTTCTTTTATGTGGCTTGTATCACAAATTGTTGTTATTTTAGTTTTCTTATGGAAACATCTCTCTTTAGAATTAAATGACAAGTGTTTTTTTTTAAATCAACATAAGTGGCAGTATTTTTGCTAAAGTTGAAATTTGGGAGAACGATTACAATTCTTGGACAAATTCAAATTTGTTATAAGATGTGTTCTTTCATTTTTCTTAAACGTTTTTCTTTTCTTCACGGCTTCGAACTTTGTTTCAAATTAGTTGATGGAATTGAATGGTTATAGGTGGTTGTGTATGTAGAGTTATGATAATTGTCCTTTCCTGCAATGTGGGTGAGTAGTTACAATTTTTGAGAATTGTTTTAAGATTTTTTTCTGGAAATTCGATGATATTAACTATTAAGCATAAAAGTAGCAAAAAAAAAAAAAAAACCTCTTATGTTATTCAACAACCGAGTTTATTTCTAATATGTTTATTAAACTAATAGTTATTATTTCAAAAAGTCACATTCCTTCTTGAATCACATTTCTAAGTTGTTCACTAAACTAGTAATTATTATTTCAAAAAAATCACATCTTTTCTGGATTCACCATCTAATAGATCAACTCTTCACTAATTTAACAAATATTTTTACTTCTGCATATATAGTTGGACTACATTTTGAACCAAATGAGCATTTGTATTTGCAACTTTTCCGTAGTAATCCTAAAAATATTTCTTCCTTTATATTGAATAATTGTTACTATATATATAGGCTAGCTAAAAAGATAATTAGATGAAACTTCTATCTCTTGCTTACACATGCTAATATTGTTGCAAAATGACCTTTATAATATGAAAAAGGACAAGAATAATCCATGAAGGAAGAGAAATGAGAGCAATTTTGACACCAAGATTATCCACTGAGTAACAAATTTGATTTCAGTAAGTACTCTTTACAAGACTCATATTTTATGGACGTAATAGTTTTTCAAACATCTTTTCTGAATTATCCATCCCTATTTCAAATTTGAGTTCATATCATAAGTTATTCATATTAAGTATTTGGGAGGTGAAGAACGATTTGTAGGTTACAAATGTTTTAGCCTTTCTCCAAGATATGAAATGATATTAAGTGTTCTCTATATTTTTCCAAAAGCATCATCATTTTTCAAGTATTGTTTATGTATGTACAACTCTTCATTTAGAAGAGTTGTGTATTTGGTGTGTGTGTCTGTGTGCGTGCATACACTTATGAGAACTAACAACATTTTAGTGAAAGTAAGGAGGGAGAAGGCCAATGAAATTTGATAAAAACAACTTATATAGTTTAAGCAGAGATGTATTGCTACTATTGAACCTTTTTTAGCATGAACTTTTTCTATCAAAGAAATTGATCTTATACTTCCCCTGTTGTCGATTGACCTTTTTATGTACATGTCTTCATTCCTTTTTTGATAAGCTGTAGATTATATGGATATAATTTTATCATATATAGGTGTGGCAATTGGGTGTGTTGGGTCATGTTTGAGCGGGTCAAAAGGGGTCAAGACAACAAGCAGGTCAAGACCCAATCCAATCCAAAATTGCTTGGGTCAAAACGGGTTAAGTAATGGGTTATAAAGCGGGTCAAGACCTAACTAGACCCAACTTTTACCATGTTTAACTTATTTTGTTTTATTTTTTTTTACTATTTTACTACTTAATTAAATTACATTTTTCTTTATTCTTGCTTTATCAAATATATCAAATTAAAAAAAAGTGTTTTAAAAATATTTTCACAAGATCTCTCTCACGTCTATTCGGGTTGCATATCAGCCCAATTTTAAATGGGTTAAAATGAGTTGGGTTGAGATGTGTTGAACTAATAAATTGACGGGTTATTAACTCGACCAAACTTCAATGGGTTGGGCAGGTTGAATTTAATTTTGTCACCTCTAATCATATATATACATAGTGTTTATGCTCGTGAGATTTTCATGTATATGGAAAAAAACTGTATATGGTATCGAGCTAGCTTGGATATCCTTTGTTTTATTTTATTTTTCCTATGTTGCCAAAGGATCAAGTTATTCCCTCATTGGAACTGTTAGTGATTTTGGAAACAATATTTGTACTTCTAGTACATTCTTATGCAGTATCTCAAATAATTTACCTAATTGATTATGCTCATTTTTTATTCCATATTCTTTGAGCTATTTGAAGTACTTCACTACATCTTTGGCTAATTGATTTCATATGCACCTAAGTTGTACAGACTCTTTACTTTCGATACTGCATTTGTTATAGATTCATAAAAAAATATACTATTTTTGAAGAATTTGGCGCATACACATTGGTATTTTTAAAGAGTCCAAACAACATAGATATGCACACTAACTTTATTAGTTTCTTCCGGAGAACTACACTCTACAAGTAATAGATGTTTGATATCAAAATAAATTTATTTAATCTAGATGTCCATACAAAGTTGTTTTATTATGAAATCAGGAGTGAAATGAGAAAGTTGAAGGTAATCTTATAAAAAACACTAAAAAAATATTTAAATTTGTTAACTTCTTTTGTAATTAACATGAAGATTAAAAAAACCTTTTATAAAAGTAAGTAAAAAAATTCAATTTTTGTAAGGGAATGAGTTGTTTGTTCAATCACTCTGATGTTGTATAACTTCCAAAATAGGCAAGTGTATTTGCTGCTTATCTAGAGATGTGAGTCGAGGATATGTCATTTTTCAGTGGAGCTTGGGGATGCAGTTTTGACGTCATTCTACCTTCTTAGAAGTTAATTCATCCCGCAACTATGCAAATTTTGTGAAAAGTGGATATAATTTAATATTTGCTTGCTTCTCGACAATATGCAAAGGCGTGACAAGAATCTAGCTATCTTCCTTCTTCTTTGTGTCGGTTCCTTTCTTTATAAATTTTTGAAGACTAACTTTGAAGTATGCATCTGTCAAGATCTTTTTATAGTGGATTATAAATTTATTTGTGGCAGTTAGAAACTATATGCTCGAGGTAGTTTCTCTTCACAAGTTTCACTTTGATCAAATGTGTCTACATGTCCATCGAGAGTTGAAGTAACTTTCCTATCAATTATCAATTAAGTGTTAAAAGCACATTGATATATATTACTGATATCTTTTTATGATAATTGTTATTGTTTATTTTTTTTCACTTGTTGTTAAACAATAACAGAACACTAATAATATTTTCATTCTTTGGGTAAAATGCTTTATTCATTGTTTAAAAATCAGTTGTATCTTCATTTGCGTTTCAACATTTGTTATGTGCAGAAAATCTAATAAAAATTCTTAAATCAAGACTTTGAATATCCTTGATGGCAACACTTAAGAATTAAACTACAGCGTGAGAAACCTATTTTCATGGTCTGCTGAATCTTTCAATGCTTATTTGAATGTGAAATAAGACTTGAAAGTTGGTAGAGTAATCTTTAAAATGACAGGTTATGTTATAAGAGTCATCTGAATTGCATTGACATAATGTCAGCTTATTCTCATCTCTAATCGTTTGAAGGCTACTAACTGATGTCCACTACTTAATCAGCTTAATGAATTTACGAAACTCAGTATCAAGAAATTGAT
Organism: Solanum aculeatissimum; assembly: GCA_038996855.1. Lineage (NCBI taxonomy): Eukaryota > Viridiplantae > Streptophyta > Magnoliopsida > Solanales > Solanaceae > Solanum > Solanum aculeatissimum. Next base: position 11,274 of record JBCEWC010005333.1, read on the forward strand.
GACAACAAAATTTCCCTGCTGTACGAAACCAAAAAAGAAAATGAATTTACGTAATAATCATTCGTAAGCTTAATGAGGTAGCTTACCCTCGCGCGAAGTGCAAATAATTTACCTAGTTTATAATATATATTAATATTCTCTTAAATTTTTCCAAAAATATTTTTTCTAAAGTATTTTGTTTACCTAAGTTTGGTTGGTAACTGTTTTAAATGGATCTTAGAGGGTGCCTTACACCTTCCCTTTAGGATAATTAGGACCCTTACCTAGAACTAATATAAGTTAAGTAGATCATTAAATGAAGTTAATTTAGCATCACTTTAGACAAATTAGGTATTCTAGTTTATCTTAAAAATAATTAGGTGGTGACTCCTTAGGATAATAATTTAGGAATCACCAATATGTTGTACACCGTTTGACCTCGAGTTAAAATGGGATATAACACTATGAAATTTGGTTGTCAATGTCATCATTTGGTGCATCGCTGATGTTGTTCGGTGATGAATAGTGAGATTACAATTTGGTGCAACAAAATAGGCCTTAGTTACTGTAAGTTTCGGCGGTGTAAGTCGGCATCACCGAAATGCACCGTTTGATTGACCTTCTTCGCTTAAAAAAGAAAACTCTTGGCTTTTCAAATTATCACATTCACTGTTTCATACCTTGTCACTCTACACTCTTTTAGCATAAGTTTTTCCTTGTTTTCATTGGTGTTTGTGTCTCTATTTCATCACCTGCTCATCGAAGTCATAATCAGTGTCCATTACCTACTATTCCGGTATATTCTTTGGACCTTGTTTTTTTTAAATTTCATTGAATATTAGTCTGAATTTGGTCAAAATCGATTGAATATTTATGTGGGCTATTGTTGTTGAGTACAAATCTCTTGTATGGTTTTGATTTCAATAGTTGTATATGTGAGTTGGAAACCCTAGGTCTCATGTAAGCTTGTTGTTGATTGTTTGGACTCCATGAATGAAATTGACCATGTCTAAGTAGTGGGTTTGTTATATGATTGATATTCCCATATGAGTCAATTTGGCTAAGTCATCGTCAATACATGAGTGTTTCATGTGAGTATGAATGATTGAGCTTGAATTTTGTAATAGTCGGGTGTTTTGTTAATTCGTCTTGCATGTTGTGATGTTGGTGAAAGTCTGAGTAATTCAAGTTTGACCAAGTGACTTGACTTTTCCTATAATGGAGTAGGTGACATCTTTCTTAAGGGTAAAGTCGTTGTTTTGTTGAATTCTTGCTAAGTGTGTGGAATTTGATAGTCATAGAACTTGATAGTGTGTTTTGTTGGTTAGATCTGTGCCATGCATTGTTAAATTACCCCTGTATTGTTGGTTCAATTTTTGAAATTTGAAATTTTAGAGAAATTCAAGGTGCTAGTCACATTTGGTGATGATTGATTTGACCGCTAAAGTGATTTGGCGCATCCTCAAATGGTCACGTGCGTTGCCTTTTAGAACAGTCTTGGGTACCTTGGATCCAATCAATTTTAGTGATAGTCAATTTGACTGTTAAAGTGATTTAGCAGTAGATCGAATGGTAACACCCATCACTGAATTTGACAGTGTCTGGATAAGTGACTTTTTGTAACTTTCGATGATGGTCGATTAGACTGCCCAATATTTTCAATGATCCCCTGAACATGTTCGACGGGCTAATGGACCCTAGCCTACCTGAATTTTTCTAATCTTTATTTTTCATCCATTTTTCACATACTTGATTCTCACACATGTTTTTGATATTTTTTGTATATATGCCACGAAAAAAATACCCAATCTCTTATGGACAATTTAGGGCCGCTCATGTGGCACTTATAATTGCGAGCTGAGCAGAACAAAACAGAGAGAACTACGACCCCAGAGAGAAAGACGATGTACAGTTAAAAGGAAGATGACAGAGCAGGGAGACCCCGAAAGAGAGGAGGAGGGGTAGTTGAATGTTGATTGAACAGACTTTGAGGGTGAAGAAGTAGGGTCTAAATCACCCATTCATGATCTTACTCTGATGGAGCCAACCACCAAATAATGATGCATTGAAGAGAGATTGAAAGCATCTCGTGATCCACTCTGTCATGACCCAAGCCTAGGGCCTAGATGTGACACGGTGAATGGGAGACCCGAGGGCATCCCAAACTAGCCTCTTACATATGATTGGCACATCCTTGGTTGCAGAAGCTTAAATAAAAGAATAACAAATAACCAATAAATTCTAGGGAAATAAGACTTTGGACTCAAGCTATGGGGATGCATAGGGAAGAGGATTTGCATGAGTCACCTAACAAGTAATGTCTAAGAGATGGGTAAGTAAGACTCATGCTATGGGGGTATTTTCGGGACTTGGGACTTCCATCTCATCAACAAACATACATCGAGCATATAAAGGGATAAAGGTACTAAGGGAAGTCTCGCATAGAATATAAAGACATAATAAGAGTCGAGCTCATTACATACTAGTCATATCCAACAACACCTCTATCATTATTGGAACGAGATCCAAGACATGCTTCCGGGCTCACCCTCAATTAGAAAATATCCATAAATACATAAGACTTAGTTAACTAGGAAAGGAAAATGGATGTTGTCCCCGTAATAGAGGACTCACCAAAGAAGTCTTCAAGTAATCCGCTAGCCATGTGGAGGAGGATCAATAGGAGCTCCGATCCCTACATGGTGAAATCATATAGGCAAAAGAGTATGCGTTAGTACATGGAATGTACTAAGTATGCAAGGTCCAATGCTAGCAAAGGAACGTAGTATAACATTTCCAAATGCATAATCATAATTAATAGATAAGAGATCAATATGGCATGCATAGATAGTGCTTAAGTCAAAACATGCATAGAGACAATCAAACTTGCATAGCATATATACATATGCAGGAGGATACCATAACCGACATATAAGACCAAGCAAGCTACTACTTGGAATTCTGATGCATGACCCCCCATCGGAAAAGAGGTAGTCTACTTGCCAAGGTAAACCAAACTTAATCCCACATAGTGGGTAACTTGACCTAGATGGATCCACTAGTAAAATCCCTTTTAGGGAGAATAACATAAAACTATGGTGGCACATAGTTAAGAGACCAAGACTTTTTATAAGGACCCCTTAGGTCGAACCCCCACCTTAAGCCTCCTTCGGTTCTAAGTCTAATCTCACAGAATACTTATCATAATCATAAACATCATTATAGCTTGAAAGACTTGTAAAATCGTGGTAACATGGTATGAGTAACTCATTCACATAACTTGACCCCTATAAGTGAGAATATACCTTACACTAGAGGGTAAAAACATTCATAAACTTGACCCGCTCTAGTGGCATAGCTTTACACAAGAGGGTGGAATATTCGTAAACTTGACCCCTTTTTGTGGACATTGATGAGTACATGAGGGTATAACACTTATCATACTTGACCCCTTCATGTAGGCAATATCCATTCTCAAGAGGGTAGAATAACATAAGGACTCAACATTTTCTTGTAAATTGTGGAAACTTTTCATGAGTTCAAAACATGCTTAGGAGTCCACATAATCATCAACTCATGCTTGTCTTGTAAATCATATAATAACCTTTGTGTCATGTAATTTTAGTCAAATATGGTAGGTGAATGCACACATACACAAAATTATGCAATTTATTAACATACTCATGAAGAATGTAAATCCATTTCACTTGAATCAAATCAATCAACCCACCAATGTAGTCGAAAGAAACCCCAATTTAATATCGTAAATATCCATCTTAAAACTCATCATCTTCATGGTTCATAACATCCATGGATTAAAAATTCATAATCTAAAACATGGGGCAAGCCTTCGATAGGCATTCATGCATAAATAGTTAATACTTGAAGAACCTATTAATTTGTATACATAATGCATAATAATAGCATCATATGCAAGAATTTATAAAATACTTCCATGTAGTTGGAGAAGAAAATAGTTGGACTTGTGGGAAGAAAAGGTCCCCAAAATCAAACCCACATACCTTGGGAAAATTGAAGAGAAACAAACTTGTATGCTTGAAGGGAAAATCTTGGAAACCCTAGCCTGCACCTCACACTTGAATACCTTGAAGAGTTTGAGAGTGTTTTTTGACTTAGGGTATTTTAGAATGAGAGGGAATGGATAGATTAGGGATGAAAATAAGGGGATCTTAGAGGGGTAATACAACGTAGTTTAATTGCCAAAAGGAAGGAAAGGTCAATTTTTCCCCTTTTAAAAACTTGGCCGGACCGGTCCATGAAACCCCGATCACGACTCGTGGACCACTCCACAAGTCACGGTACCTCTCGTGGATCAGGGATCCTCCAAACATGGGCCACTGACACTTCCTACGAAACCTCCTCACGACTTGTGAAACTTTACATGGGTCCTGGAGTCTCCTCGTAGATCAGGGGCCTTCCAAACAGGGGCCATTGGAACTTCCTACAAAACACCCTTTATTGCCCTCATCAACATGAGCTATACTCTCCATGGATACCCTACTTAAAGCATCGGCCACGATGTTAGCTTTGCTGGGATGATAGTGCATGATCATATCATAGTCCTTGAGGAGTTCCATCCACCTTCTCTGTCTCAAATTAAGATTTCTTTGGGTGAACACATATTGGAGACTCTTGTGGTTAGTGAACACATCCACACAAACTCCATATAAGTAATGACACCATATCTTTAGAGAAAACACCACGACCACTAGTTCGAGATCATGGGTGGGATAATTACGCTCATGCACCTTTAGTTGCCTAGAAGCATAGGCTATGACCTTGTTGTCTTGCATTAGTACACACCCCAAGCCAAACCTTGAAGCATCGTAATAGACCGTAAACCCTTCTAACTCTTCCGGTAGAGTCAAAATTGGAGCGGACATAAGCTTATCTTTTAAAGTTTGGAAACTCCTTTCACATTCTTTGATCCACATGAATTTTGCTTTCTTTTAGGTTAATTTGGTCAAAGGGGAAGCAAAGGAAGAGAAACCATTTACAAACCTCTGATAGTACCCCGCTAAACCCAAGAAACTCCTAATATCCGTTAGAGTCAATGGCCTAGGACAATTCTTTATAACTTCCATTTTATTAGGGTCTATGTTGATCCCATCACCCGATACCACATGCCCTAGGAACGAAACTTCTCTCAACCAAAACTCATATTTATCAAATTTGTCAAACAACCTCTAATCCCTTAAAATTTGCAACACTCTCCTCAAGTGATCCACATGTTCCTCTTCACTTCGGGAGTAGATCAAAATATCATTAATGAATACGATCACAAACAAATCAAGGTAGGATTTAAAGACCCTATTCATAAGATCCATGAATATTACCGACGCATTGGTTAAACCGAATGACATCACCACAAACTCAAAGTGTCCATACCTAATTTGAAACACCATCTTGGGACCATAACACTCTCTCACTCTCAATTGGTGGTATCCAGACCAGAGATCAATCTTAGAGAAATGACTAGCCCCTTGTAGTTGGTCGAATAGATCATCTATCCTTAGAAAGGGATACTTGTTCTTTATGGTGACCTTATTGAGTTGTCGATAGTCAATGCACATCCTAAGGGAAACATCCTTTTTCCTCACAAACAACATCGGTGCACCCCATGGGGACTTGGCCTTATGAAGCCCTTCTCTAATAAGTCCTTCAGTTGGTCCTTTAACTCTTTTAACTCCACCGGGGCCATACGATAACGGGGGATGGAAATGGGTTGAGTATCGAGGAGGAGATCTATACCAAAGTCTATTTTCCTTTTGGGAGAAATATCGTGAAGCTCTTTTGGAAAAATATCAAGAAATTCATTGACCACCAGAATCGATTCGATGAGAGGGGCTTTAGACTTAACATCCCTAACCCTTACAAGATGGTGAATGCAATCCTTAGAAATCAACTTTTGGGACTTAAGACAAGAAATGAACCTACCCTTAACCACCGAATCATGACCGTCCCACTCAAATATGGTTTCATTAGGGATTTGGAATTTAACCTTACGGGTTCTACAATCAATGGAAGCATGATATACATGTAACCAGTCCATCCCAAGAATAATATCAAAATCTACCATGTATTGTTCAACAAAATCACAAGGAAAGACTTTATGTATTATAGACAAGGGACAACACCTATAGACCCTTCTAGTAACAATAGACTCACCAACAGGGGTAGACACCTTGAAGGGTTCACATAACAACTCGGGACGTACATGAAGCTTATTAGCAATAAAAGGAGTAATAAAGGAAAGAGTGGCACCTAGATCCAATAACACATACACATCAAAGTCAAAGATCTTCAACATACTGGTAACAACTTCGAGCATCTCTTCCACTCTTTGCCTCCCTTGAAGAGCATAGAACCGATTGTGACGTGAAGCACCCCCTTGTTGGCCACCTTGGGCTCTTGGGTCAACATGAACACCTTATCCTTGACGACGACCATCTCTGCCCTTGTTGTGAACATGGGGACAATCAACAACCTTGTGGCCTATCCTACCGCATCCATAGCAAGAATTTGAATCCCTTAAGCAATTGCCACTATGATTCCTCTCACATTTTTGGCACCTTGGATAAGTCATTCCATCATTTCATCCTTGCGCCTTAGGGTTGGGTACCCTATCATTAGTCAACCTTGGGATATGGGAATTGGACAACCCTTGGCCTTGGAATATTTGGCTTTGTTGAAAATGACCTGCTTTGGTGCCTTGGAAACCACCATTATACCGAGCTCTCTTGGATTCCCCACTCCTTATCTTTCTAAGATTATCCCCTTCAAGTTGCTCAGAATAAGTCATGAGCCGAGACAAGCCCATATCACCCACAAGCATAGCGGTGCGACACTCTTCATTCACCAAATCAGACACTCCCGACACAAACTTATTCATCCTTTCCCCAGGGTCGACAACTAAATGAGGAACATACTTGGAGAGCTTGTTGAACTTTAGGGAATACTCCCTCACACTCAATGAGCCTTGCTTGAGATTCATGAATTCCATCATCTTTGCCTCTCTCAACTCGATAGGGAAGAAATGATTTAGGAAAGCGGCTTTAAACTCCTCCCATGGGATGGGGCCATCTTCCTCCCTCTCTCCCTACCATTGAGTGAACCAAATTTTTGTAAGACCCTTAAGTTGATACTCTGCAAGTTCCGCCTTATTCTCCGAACTCACCCCCAAGATAGCTAGAACCTTGTATACCTCATCAATAAATTTTGGGGGTCCTCCTCCATTTTGAAGCCATGAAACTTCGGAGGATTCATTCTCATGAAATCTATCACCCTAGAGGCCGGTGTGGGAGCATAGGGAGCTTGGGCTCCTTGGTTCAACTGGTTGGTCACAATTTGTGCCAACATAGAGATGATATTCTGATACTTGGTGTGCATGACCCCTTCTTCATCTTGGGGAGCTCGGGGAACCTGAGGGTCCGGATCACCCACGGAGGTATGATCTCTTTGAGCATTCTCTTTGGCAGCATGATCTAAAAGAGCAAAAGACCATCCGTTAGGAGAAAAGAAAATCTTAATCTAATACAATAGCACGACATAGATTATGAAGAAGCGAACCATTTCTTAGAACGTCTCATAGCTCCCCACTCATAGTTGTGGCGCGCTTCACAACTATGAATAAGACCCTACTTGACGCGGTGTGTTGGATTTCCGAGGACCATTTAAATACCTAGTTCTATGATACCAAGCTTGTCATGACTCAAGCCTAGGTCCTAGAAGTGACACGGCAAATGGAAGACCCAAGGGCATCCCAAACTAGCCTCTTACATATCATTAGAACATCCTTGGTTGCGGAAGATTAAATCAAAGAATAAAAAATAGCAAAAAGATTCTAGGGGAAATGGAAGTTTGGACTCAAGCTATGGGGATGCATAAGGAAGAAGATTTACATGAGCCACTTAGCAAGTAGTGTCTAAGGGAAGGGTAAGTAGGACTCACGCTAGGACTCATTTGCACGGATGTTGTCCCCATAATAGAGGACTCACCAAAAAAGTCTTCAAGTAATCCAGCTAGCCACGTGAAGGAGGATGAATAGGAGCTCCGATCCCTACATGGTGAAATCATGTAGGCAAAAGAGTATGCGTTAGTACTTGGATTGTACTAAGTATGCGGGGTGTAATGCTAGCAAAGGAACGTAGTATAAAAATTCAAAATGCATAATTGTAATTAATAGATAAGAGATCAATATGGAATGTATGGATAGTGCTTAAGTAAAAGCATGCATAGAGATAATCAAACTTGCATAACATACTGTCATGACCTGGAAATGGGGCCTAGATGTGACATGGCGAAGGAGAACCTGAAAGTCCTCGATCAAGCCATCATAGCATCATTACACACATCATCAACTTGGAAGCACGGAAATGTAAACACATAGCACATATTTCTAGGGGGAATGGGGCTTTGGATTCAAGCTATGGGGATGTTGCTGGGAATGGGATGAATTTGGATCACATAACACATAAAACAAGTATTTCTAAGGGGCGGGTAAGTAGGACTCAAGCTATGGGGGCATACCGGGTTAGGGGACTTTCCACATAGGCACATTCCCAACATTCACAAGAACAATACATAATCATAAGCATAATCAGACCATCACTTCCATAAGCAATTCTCAATAGTCATAATATCTCAATAAAACATAATACAACGTGCAAGAGTTTTACATGTCCAACATAGCCTCTACATAAGATAGAACGGGGCCTCGACATAATCCAGGATCACCCTCAAGTCATAAATTAAGGAAACTAAAGCAATACAAGGAAGATAGAAAGTAGTTATTGCTCTTGAACAAAAGGGCTCACCACAAGCAAGTAGCTTCAAAGATTATCACTCGTCGTCCAACGGAAGGTAGAAGTCGTCACCGGTCCCTACTTGGTTAGAACATGTTGACAAAGAGTATGGGTTAGCACATAATATGCACTAAGTATGTGGACATGCAATACATATGACATAATAATATGACCAAGCAAGATGACAAGGGGATAAGTGATACGAAAGGATTTGCACATAGCCAAAAGATGAGTATATCATAACAATATGCCATGCCATGATGCATGAAATGCAACCTATGAATCATATCATAGTGGGGATGTGACCTGAACCAACAATAGAGGGAAGCTGAGCGAGGTACTACTTGGATTCAGACTACTTGCCAGGTAGATCCATAGTCACCCTTCAATAAGGGAAAACATAACAAGTCATCCCATCTAAGGAGAAATCCCATATTGGCACATGATTTGATGGAAAGGAGTATGGACCCTTGGAGCTAGTCCACCCCGACTCCAATCCCTCGGTTCTAAGCTTCATCCTACGGGAATACATATATATACATACAAGCCTTTCAAAATAGAGGGTTTACATTATTTTACAAAATCATGCATCATTAGGACATCATATCATTATCAAATCCATATCCATACTTAGGCTAAAAGTCAACAAGAATTTCCAAACGCATTTCCATATCAATGCAATAGGAGTAGCTCATCTACATAGCTTATCATATCAAGCCTTCATAATATATCAAAATGATGCAAACACCCAAAATGCTCAAAGATCCATAACAAGAGGCTATATGATCATAAGCATTAACATATCATATCATAACAAGAGGGTCATGCCCTTAACAAGAATTTCATCATAACCATACTTCAATGCATATGCCATTAATGAAGAATCAAGTGCATGGATAATGGGGTTTCAAACCTTAAACCATAATTCATTAGATAATTCAACATAATTCATGAGAAAAAAAATCCCAATTCAAAGCATAATGTAATTTACCCATGCATATTAAATCATCAAAGGGACATGCACATTAGACCTTCAAAAGTTTCAATGAACTTCATGAAGTTTAAACTAAAATCAAATTTAAATCACGTAATTTCTATAGCCCACAACTCAATTCAATTGAATACATCAAAATTTCAAGAACCCATATTTAAAGAAAAGATTAAATTCATAAATTAAAGAAAAGGGTTCTTGGATCTGCATGGATGAAAGGGAATCCATGAATCAACCCCACATATCTTGAGATTAGCCAAGAGAATTAGATGATTTTGCAAGAAAGATAATTTTCCCCAAATTTTCTTCAAGCTTTCATCAATGGAGTTCAAGAGGATTGAGAGAATTTTGGTGAGGATTGAAGAGTGTTAGAATGAATAAAAGAGGAATAGAGTTTAATTTAGGGGTGTTAGGAGATCTTAGAAAGTCTAAAAGGGGCATAGGATTAAACAAAATTATGAATTAACCATTAATGAAATGGGCTAGATCACAGAAAATAATGCCTCACGGAAGCTGCCCAGATGCCATTTACAGGTTCATGGACCGTGAACCTGTCCGTGAGACCTCACTTCGTCTCGACTTTGTCTTGAACTCTCGGGGGACTTTCTGGACCAACTCAAAAGAGGCCTTACGGACCGTGTAGCTGCACGCAGACCGTGTATTGGTCCGTGGAGCACCACTTGTTCCGGAGTCCAGCCCCAAGCCTTGACCAGCTCTCTGGATCACTTCACAGGGCCCTTCACGGACTGTGAAGGCTCACACGGACCGTGAAGTGGTCCGTGGAGTTCCACTTGGTCCGGGGCTTGTTCCAAGATCTAGGGGAGCTCACTAGATCAACTCACGGGACACACTACTGATCGTGAACCACCAAACGGTCCGTGGTCCCTCACTTTGTCTCCGTCCTAAATCCTTTTCCAGCATACTTCCGAATACTGGCAGTCTCACTGCAAGGGCCATAATTTCCACATCCAAACTTTAAATCAAGTGAAACCAGTTGCGTTGCGAAGATAACTCAAAGAGCTTCAATTTTATATATTATAGCCTGCCCAGTTCACCTTGTACCAAAAGATATGGCTCTTCAAAATCTGTGCTACCTAAACGACCTTATAACCTTCCACCAAAACCATTCATTTGAATTCGGCCACTTAAATACAACCCATGACTACCAAAACTCAACCATGACAAGTTCAACACTAACCTTGATCAATCATTACAAAGTTCAAATTTTTTTGGGTCATTACATCATGTCCCCCTTGAGAACATTCGTCCTCAAATGGGCTAAAACTATGGCTTAAGGATATCAAACAAACAAGAGACATTTTTAACCACAAATCATAACGGATCATGCATCATTTCAAAGTCATTCAAACCCATGTCAAAAATCATTTAAATCATTTTCGTGTTCATGTATCCATCCATGTCATGAAACTCAAGAATTTAAAGAATTAGGACCATTAGAAAAGATAGAACCTAGTACCTTAAGCTTGACTGGATTGGAAGAGATAGGGATATCTCTCCATCATGTCCAACTTCACTTCCCACATTGCACTCTCCACGTCTTGATTCCTCCAAAGAACCTTGACCGAAGCCACCTCCTTGTTGCGAAGTCACTTCACTTGCTTATCCAAGATTTCAATCGGAACCTCTTCATAGGTTAAATTCTCCTCAACCATCACACCCTTTAAAGGTGTAATTGCCTTAGGGTCACCAACCAACTTTCTCAACATAGACACATGGAATACCGGATGAATGGAGCTCATGTCCAAAGGCAAGTCCAACCTATAAGCCACATTTCCAATCCTCTCCAAAATCTCATAAGGTCTGACATACCGGGGGCTCAACTTACCCTTTTTGCCAAAATACATGATGCCTTTCATGGGAGACACTTTCACATACACCCAATCACCAACATAAAATTCGAGATCCCTCTTCCTAACATTCTAATAAGACTTTTGGCTACTTTGAGCCGTCTTCAACCTCTACCTAATCAACTTCACTTTTTCAATGGCCTCAACAACCAAATCCGGGCCTAACAAGGCCGCCTCAACTATTTCAAATCAACCAACTGGAGATCTACATCTCCTACCATACAAAGCTTCAAATAGAGCCATACCAATGCTAGTAAGGAAGCTATTCTTGGAGGCAAACTCAATGAGAAAACTCAATGAGAGGTAGATGATCATCTCAATTTCCTTTGAATTCCAACACAAAAGCCCTCAACATGTCCTCCAAGGTTTGAATAATCTTTTTGGCTTGTCCATCAATTTGAGGATGAAATGCGGTGCTCAACTTAACCTTAGTGCCAAGTCCCTTTTGAAACAACTTCCAAAAATGAGAAGTAAATTGAGTACCACGATTTGATATAATAGATCTCAGTATACCATGCAATCTCACCAACTCCCGAATATACACCTTGGCATATTCCTCGGCACTATAGGTATTCTTAACCGGTAAGAAGTGAGCTAACATGGTCATCCTATCAACCACGACCCATATAGAATCAAAGTGTCTCCGAGTACGGGGTAACCCAATCACAAAATCCATGTTCACATCTTTCCACTTCCAAGTAGAAATTTCGATATCTTGGGTTAACCCACCGAGCCTTTGATGTTCCACTTTTACTTGTTTGCAATTAGGACATTCCGACACGAACTTAGCTGTGTCCTTCTTCATTCCGTGCCACCATTACAACTCTCTCAAATCTTGGTGCATTTTGGTAGATCCAGATGAATAGAATATTGAGAATTATGAGCCTCTTTCATGATCACCTCCTTTAGGCCATCAACATCTGAAACACACAATCGACCTTGGTACCGTAACACACCATCTTCCCCTTGGGAGAAAACCTCAATCTTTCCTTCGGAAACCAATTTGTTCAATTCCACCAAGGAGGAATCTAAGTCTTGTTTCGCCTTAACATCAACCACTATTGACGACTCAGATCCACCTTGAACAAAAATTCCACCATTGTCGGATTTGGCCAACCTTACACCCAACCTAGACAAATAGTGCACATCTTTCACTATCTCCTTTTTCTCCTCATCCACATGTGTCACACTTCCCATAGAGAGCCTACTAAGGGCATCCTCCACAACATTAGCTTTGCCGGGGTGATATAGAATGCTCATATCATAATCCATGAGAAGTTCCAACCATCTCCTTTGCTTCAAATTAAGGTCTCATTAAGTAAACACATATTGCAAACTCTACTGATCGGTGAAGACATCCACATGAACCCCATACAAATAATGTCGCCAAATCTTCAAAGCAAACACCACTGCCGCCAACTCAAGATCATGGGTTGGATAATTCTGCTCATGCACCTTCAATTGCCGAGATGCATAAGCTATCACCTTACCATGTTGCATAAGCACACAATCTAAACCAATATGCGATGCATCATAATATACCACAAACCCACCTAACCCATTTTGCAAAGTCAAAATTAGAGCCGATGTAAGTTGATCCCTCAAGGTTTGGAAACATTTCTCATATTCATTTGACCACACAAATTTGGCTTTCTTTTGAGTCAACTTAGTCAATGGAGACACTATAGAGGAAAACCCTTCAAAGAACCTCCTATAATAACCGACCAAACAAAGGAAGCTTTGAATATCCGAAGGAGTCAACGGTCTAGGCCAATCCTTCACCACATTGATTTTCTTAGGATCAACCTTGATGTTATCGCCGGACACCACATGACCAAGGAAAGAAACTTCTCCCAACCAAAACTCACATTTGCTAAACTTGGCGAACAATTGCTTCTCTCTTAATGTTTGTAGCACCAACCTCAAGTGATCCATATATTCCCGCTCATTTTGGGAGTAAATCAAGATGTCATCAATATAGACCACCATAAAATTATCAAGGAATGGTTTGAACACCCAATTCATAAAATCCATAAATACCGTCGGAGCATTGGTCAACCCAAACGACATCACCACAAACTTAAAGTGGCCATAGCGAGTCCGAAAGGCCATCTTGGGGATGTCACACTCGCTCACCTTTAATTGGTGATAACTCGAACGAAGATCTATTTTGGAGAAGTGAGTAGCTCCTTGAAGTTGGTTGAACAAATCATCAATTCTAGGCAACGGGTACCTATTCTTAACGGTCACCTTGTTCAAT
>JBCEWC010005334.1:0-25189 GCA_038996855.1 Solanum aculeatissimum
ATTTTTAGATATAGCTAAAACAAGTTTCCGGTAACTTCCGAAGCACATTTTTAGGAACTTTTTGGGTCGTTTCAGGGGTGGAGATTCTTCACCAGGTGTTCACTTTTATTAAGGTTCACAGGATGCTAGATGCAAGCCTGATTAAGGCTGATGAGAATCCAATGGCACTCTGGCAAGCACCACGCCTTCCAGTACGCATACCAAAGATGTTCATCAAAGCACCATTGTTTGCGCCCCTGACTTTCGCTGCTGCTCCAGACACAGAGGATCCCCCACATATAGAGTCTGAGAGAGAGACGGGACCTACTCCACCCTATGTTACTTCTACACCAGAGGTCGTGCCTACATAACCTGTACTTTCTGTTGAACCAGCATGTTTAGGATATGTAAGTAGTATTAGTAACATATTGTACTAAAGTTTATGGCATATGTTAGTTTTTTGTTGAAAATGATACCCATCAAATTTTTGTGTTAGGTAATTTTGATAACAACCATGTAAAATCATTAGTTGACAGAGCTTATTCTGATAAGCTAAGGTTTAAGTTTGATAAGAAGCATGATTTGAGAGTCTGTGTTGATAGTATAATTAATGCCAAGTGTGTATGAGCTTATTTGCATAATTATTATAATGTGGTTCAATTCAGAACTTGCCTTGTTACTCTAACTTAGACTGTAGGTGAATTGGTTAGGAAAGAATCTTAGGTTGTTGTTCATATTAATCAACCCAGCCTTAATAACCAACCAAATGCTTGATGTATCCCTTGATCCTAATATTTGAACTTGACATGTACTTTTTTTTGTAAACACCTAAGTGACCAAGCCTTCTTGATTGTGAAATCTTGAATTTGGCCCTGGTCCTTCCTGAATATTGTGCACCTTGACTGAGGCAAAATGTTGAAGTTGAGGGTGGCTACCAAAAGTGGCCATGGTTCATAGGTTAGATATTGTGCACCTTAACTCAGGCCAAAAACCTAAGTTGAGAGTTGCTAGTGTAAGGAAAATTCAAACTAAATGGGGTGGAAGTTGGTGATGTATGAAGGGGAGGGGGGAATGTTCCATGGGTGCAAGAAAAATGTAGAGATGAGCTAAAAAGAAAAGAATGTGAAAAATAAAAAGGAATGAGCTTAAAAGTTTGAATAAGGCACCCAGAAAGGTCGGAAGTAGGAGAAAGTGTCAAGGAGGGTCAGTAGTCACTATGTTCCTAAAACATCACACTAAATCCCCCTAAGCCTACGTTACAAGCCAATAAAGTCCTACGGTGATACAAGTCCAAGCAATCGAAGGTCATAGTCTTGAGTATAGGGGCAAGTATATAGTATTAAGCACAATATTTGAATATTTGTTGTAAGTGTGAGTGATTTTGTTAGTCCCAAGAATTGAACTTGAAAATAGTAGCTTATGTGAGAGATGGGACTTCTTTTAGTGAGGGCACCTAAGTTCATTATTGATTATAGCTATTTAGTGATTGTAGTTTATCTGTGGTTGCCTGCATAGTTGCACTGTCACATATATTGATTTGTATTGGTTTGTTTGATAACTATTTTATATGCACTGATATGTTATCTAAGATTGATTTTGAGATGAAGTATGCTATTAGATTGAGGTCTATGTGTTGCTATATTGCTTATGTAGATTGTGTCTGATGCTTGAGGACAAGCAACAATTTTAAGTTGATGGTGTTGATGTGCTACCAAAATACAACACTTTTAATACTTAAAACTTAGAATTTTGTGTGTGGTCAAAGCGATGTTAGTGGGTTTAAATTGTGTTTTATTTTAATTTGCAGAATTACAGGAGTCGGCATGATTTTGGGCAAAGTTCTGCAGAATTACAGTTTTTGATGATGTACGGATAACTCTACAGGCTATGGTTTATTCCACAAGCCATAGGTTGGTGTCATGAGTTAGATCTTGTGAAAGGCCAGTTTTCAGAAGTTGTATCCACGAAGTGTCAGACGAGCCATAAAAGTTTTTGGAATGGTTTCATGCTTGGAAGATCAGAGTTTGAGGAGTTTCAAAAAAGCTATCAGACGAAACCATCTACGGGTCGTAAGTCAAAGGATGGCCCGTAAGAAGGTCTTGTAGATAGGAAGCCAGTTTTTAAAGAATGCAGAGTACGAGGCCCAGGTACGGGTCGTGGACCTTTATACGGCCCGTAACCTAGTCCGTAGAAGCTATCGATGACAATTTTCCTATTTTGTCTTGGATTTGTATTTTAGTTATTATAAACAGGTTTTTACATTTTTTAGAAAAAAGGACGTACCAGATAGAGAAAAATAATAGAGAAACACTTTGAGAACTCTTCTTTTGTGATTTTTACATTGGTTTAATACATTGTGATTTATTGTGAAGATTGGGATTTCTTGTTCTTAGATTTATCATTGTAAGTGATTAATTATGTTATTTCTTAACATGATTTCTTCATCAACAATGATCATGTATAGCTAAATCCACTACTAGGGTTATGTCACGATCCGACAGTAGGTCCTAGATGTGATATGATGAATAGGAACATGAGATTCCTCAAACAAGCCATCTTAGCATCAATTTACACATCATTGGTTTGGAAGCGCGTAATTTAACAAGAAACACATAATTAATTTTAAGGGATTAAGGGGCTTTGGACTCAAGCTGTGGGGATGTCATGGGGAAACGTATTTGCATGAATCACATAGCACATAACAAATACGTTCTAAGGGGTGGGTAAGTATGACTCACACTATGGGAGCAAGAAGGGACTTGGAACTTTCCATATAAGCACATTCTCATTAAACATATCATACTAGCATAAGCATAATCATTATATCCAAACATAACATCTAGCCATAGTATCTCAAGTATACATATAACATACTCGTACGAAGAACTCCATAGTGTCTAACAATGCCTCTAGTCTAGAATAGGGCGACGGCCAAGACGTGTCCCGGGCTCACCCTCAAAGTAAAGACATAATCAATATAACATAAGAGCTATATGGATGGTGGGTATTCTCCTTGGAACATAGGATTCGCCACAAATGATACTCAAAGATCCAAGCTAACCGTCAAAAGGTGGATAGATGTAGTCTCCGGTCCCAACATGGTTAGATCATGCAAGCAAAAGAGTATGCGTTAGTACGTTTGAATATACTAAGTATGCGGGCATGCAATACATATGCCCTAAACAACCTGTAAACCAATGTTAGATGACAAGGGCACATATAGAGAAAGAAGAATATTAGAAAGGATACAATATCAATATGTTGTGAACCCCATGGTGCATGAATGCTTATTCATATAAACATAATGAGGATGGGACCTCAACCGACATAACACCAAGTGAACTATAACTTGGAACTCTATCATCTTCCCCACATTGGATAAAGAGGTGACCTACTTGCCAAAGGTGGATCCATTCATAACATAATCATCTCATAAGAGGAATAAACATGAACCTATGTTTGGCATATAGTTTTACGGAAAGGAGTATGGACCCTTGGGGATAGTCCACCCCGACTCCAATCCCTCGGTGCTAAGCCATCATCCTACCAGAATGCATATATATATATATACATGCTTTTGAAAAGAGGGTAAGTACTTTGAAATCATAACCATGCATAATTGGGATTAAAAGCCAAAACCACTTTCTTTACTTTCATGCATACGTGAATAAAAAGTCAAATCATTCTTCATGTCAAACTTTCATGCATAGGAATAGCTCCATACATAACATAGGTATGAGAAAAGAGTATGGACCCTTGGGGATAGTCCACTCCGACTCCAATCCCAATCCTACGCTCCTTAAACATGTACATGTGGTGTAAACACCCATCATTTTCTCAAAGAGTCATATCATAGACATAGTGTGATCACAACCTTGTCATACCAATTCTTTGCTTGAAAACATAGTCATAAATATCTTTGGGATTTAGCCCACATCATAAACTTCATAAAATTCATGATCACAAATGCAAATGCCATGAATGATGAATGAATAACATGGGTAATGGAGATCAACATTTAAATCATCATATAAAGATAGATTCATTCTTAAATCATAGTGAAATCCACATTAAAAAACATAATTCATACTACCCATGCTTGAATTGAAGACTTAAAGTGACATGCATAATTAAATCTTCATAATCCCAATGTAAATCATGATGATTGAACTTAAGTCACTTTAAAATCATATAATAAGTGCAACCTATACTCCAATTTAATTAAATCAACAATAGATTTAAAGACCTATATTTAAAGTAAGCTTAATTTCAGAAATCAAGTGTAAAAGAGTTTTGGGGTCTTCATGGTTGAAAGAAGAACCATGATTCAATCTCACATACCTTAATTACCCAAGGAAAGTAAGAAGAATTGATGAAGAATAGTGTTTTCCCTTGATTCTCAAGCTAAATAATCACTAGAGTTTTGAGAGGAGACCTTAGGAGAGAGTTTGAATATAATTCTAAGTGTTGAATGAATTTGAATAGCATGAAGGTGTATAGGCAAATTCAGAGGTTAAGAAGGGCTTAGGAAGGCTAAAATGACCTTAGGAAAACACCAAATTACAATTAAACCATTAATGAAGCGGATAGAAAAAGTTATCAGGGTCATCCTCATGGCCCACTATACGGAACGTGTATTGGCACACGAGTCGTGTACCCTTTCGTCAAGTCGCACTTAGAAAAATATTCCACTTCCGAAGGTCCGAGACGATAATTCCATACTTAGAAAATTTTGACTCCAATGCCCATACGGGAGGTCACACAGACCATGAGGCCTCACACGTACCATGAAATGGCCCGTGGGACCTCACTTGGCCAAAATACTTGGCTGAGCTCACTCCCACGGCCAGCCACATGGATCATCAAGTCTCACACGGCCCATGAAGGCTTTTTTTCGTTGACATGAATTCCGGAATGCTAATCTTATACATAGAACCAACCCTTAAGTCAAGGCCATAATAAAACACCTTACCACACCTCGTGAGAGGTCAGACGGGCCTCTTCATGGACCATCTAGTGGTACACGGCCCATGAGGGGTCCCTTGGTGCCAAGCCTTAGCCAAATTTCTAGAAAAGCAACCATACATAGGACATCCTAATAAAAAGGCCATAAATTATTCATCTGAACTCCAAATCAAGTGGAACTAAGTGTGTTGAAAAGATAACTCAAAGAGATCTAATTTGATAGTTCATGGACCACCCAGGTCTCCTTGTCCTATGAGTTATGATCAGTTAAAGTCAAACCATCCCAACGGATCACATGTAAAACTCAACCAATGCGATTTCTTTAAACATGACCACTTAAGAGAGACTCATGAAGATAATTAACCAACCAAAACAAGTTCAAGATTACAGCTAACCATCTTCACAAGGTTTTCAAAATTTTGGGTTGTTACAGGTTATGGGAACCATGAAAAACTAACAAGGTAAAATTGGATAATTTATGATTCTTGGAAAGTGTGCATACATGAATTAATTAACTCTCTTCATTACAAATTTTTTTTAATGGTGTCCAACGTTAGAACTTTCCCTAATTTTTATCGACTGGATCAAGGTGGTAAGAAATAGAAAAAGAGATTAATTAACAAGATTTGATATGATCCCTCTCGTCTAATCAATTGAACTAGATCAAGGAGAGGTTGTACTGGAATAATAGGTAAGGGTTAGTAATGTCACACTGCGTGGATGGATCAAATCATGTATTGAACTTTGCTTCTCACCTGGATCAAAGGGTTTGGTAAACGTAACTAACCATTTTGCATGCTACACACTAGAAAAGATTACGGTTATATGGTGATACTAAATTAGTTATTCATGGTGAACACGGTACCCTAGTTACTTCTCTCACTGATTTCACAACATTTACTGCTAGTTTAGATTTCTTTATTGCAATTACAAAACCCCCCATTTTTCTGGAAAATAAGTAGATTAATTGTCTGAATTACTTAAAATTACTTTGGGTCTAACCATACTCCCTGTGGGTACAACCCTAACCTTAGTTAGGTTACTTATTTTTACAAAAACCACTTATCCTCTATTTGGAGGTGTAGCTTGGGCGACATTAGTAGGCCACCAACTCATTTTTTCCTCCAATGGGATACCCATGACCGCTACTATTTGGTAGGTTTCATTAATAAAATCAGCAGGGTCCTTCTCCGTCTTAGAACCATGGAACTTCGAAGGGATCATTCCCATAAAGTCTCTCACCCGTGTTGCCAGGTTAGGCACTTGGGGAGGGATGACGATCTCCCTGTTTTCTTGATTGGCCAATGCTTGGGCCAACATGTGAGCCACTACATGGAACCCAACATAACCCTCTATGTTGGCATAGGGAGACCACTTGACAGGTGGAACTCCATCACTTCACATGCATCTTTATATAATTAACATAAATGACCTATATGGATCTACTAGCCTAGCCTACAAGGGCTCCTATGATGGTACATAGTTAATGAGACAAAGGGTTGCTAATAGGGTTCCCTTAGTGAACCCCACCTCAATGTCACATTCGGTGAAGTTATCCCACAAAATATTTAAAATATAAACTTGATCAATTTATGACATTTAGAATCATAAGTAGCAATCTTAAAAATAGCTCGAACTTAAGGAATCACCAAGTGAGTATTCTCCTGTCATCTTGGGGACCTTCATAAACATCTTTCGGGATTTTGTGAACATGCTTATATCTTTGACAAATCATAACTTTAAAACCTTTCTTTAGTGCCCTAATCATTATCATAAATCATGCAAAACTTGACTTGAAACAAGGTGGCTAAGTCCTTAAGTTGGAAACATTCATAAATCATGAAATCATAGGAAATATATGCTTATTCAAAATATGGTAAAACAACTCACACTTTATTACTTAAACCCACATCATTGGGGTTATCATCATTAACTTGAGATTCATGAAAAAATGTAATAGAACATCATATGGTAACATTAAGAACATGTAGCATCTTAAAATATCAAGAAATCATCATTAGCATACATGGTGACATTGAAGGAACTCAAAGAAAAGGTAAAAGGACATTATGTAGAACTTTGTGGGTAAAAGGAGACCCACAAATCAAACTCACATACCTTGGTAAGATTGGGAAGAAGGAATTTGATGTTTGAAGAAAGAATCCCTTGAAATCCTAGCCTCCTTAGCATGTTCTTCTTCTCTAGGGAGTATTTCTTGCCTTAGGAAATTAGAGAATGATAGAAAGAATGAGGGTCCTAAGGCTTTAAGATCTGATTTAGGCCTAAAAGATCACCCAAAATGACATAGATTAGGATTAGAATTTGGTTAAATAACAAAATTTCCCTTCATTAAAACTGTCGGATCCCATCTATGAGACTTCGATTAAAGGTCGTGGTTTGAACCATAGACCATAGTCCTAGTCGTCTTGTTCTTTTTTTCCAATCTTCAAAAATTGTTAACAAAACCCAAACTACGAAACCCCCACTTACGGGTCGTCCTTTCATTTACGGGTTATGGTTGGACTCGTAAAGTCCTTCCTCACTTAGACAAATTCCTCACTTTATTGGACCTTATATACAAAGGGTTTATACAGTTTGTGCAATGGTCTACGGACCGTGCTGTTAATTGTGGTTTACCTTTCAAAAACTCCAAATTTCTTTCATGTTTGACACACTCTCCTACGACCTTTCCTATGGGTCATGCATTGACCTACGGGCATTAATGGCTTCGTGGGTTGCCCCATACTTGGAAAAAAAATTCCTTTCCTAAAGTTCATATTCATGGACAAGACCTATGACGCGTGGTCCCATCCATTGGCCGTGGACTCAACCTCGTAAATTGACTTTGGTCAAGTTTTAACCCAACTTTTCTATACTTCTAGACTTCTAAACTGAGGGTTGTTACAGGTAGTTTCAGTTACCATCCAAATATTGATTTTTTCATGATTTATGCATGATTCTATCTCAATTTCATATTTTAAGTATGAATTTCAAGTATCCATGCTTACCTTCAATTCCTCATCAAGATCATGCATGTACAAGGCTTTTACTTGAGATCTTTGTTATGAAAGTGATTTCAATTATGGGCATGAAAATGATTCCTATACAAATACGATTATGAATTGATTATGAATCCTATAATGACTATTATATAGCTTTAAGCACTTATGATGTGAATACACCATCATGCACAAGTATAAATGAACTATTCCTATGCATGTAAGCATGTTTTACACTATAATTTGGCTTTGAAGCCCAAGTATGCATGAAGATGATTGGAAATGGTTTATGATCCTATGCATGTATATATACTACGTATTCCATGGGTAATGACTTAGTACCGCATGAGATTGAGGATTATGTACTACCACCGACCATGTGGGGTTATGAAAATAGTTTTACCCACCATGTTGGATTATGAAAATGATTTTTACCCAACATGTAGGGTTATAAAAATGGCTATGTTTTACAGCTCACCATGTTGGGTTATGAAAATAGTTTTGTGCTACTACCCAATATATGTGAAGTTATATTGGTTACTCTTGGGCTCACTATGTGAGGTTATGTTGGTTACTCTTGGACTCACTATGAGAGGTTATGTTGGCTACTTGAGGACCCACTATGTGGGATTATCTTTCACCTTATGTTGGTTACAATCATCTCCACATATGTTCACGTACTATGACATTCATGCATCATGGTATCTTATGACATCTTATTATGACTATTCATTCTATATACATCATTTCTATATATATGCCCTAACAGGTTTATTATGACTTCATTTTATTTCATACCTGCATACTTAGAACATTCAAAAGTACTAATGCATACTCTATGCCTACATTATATCACAATGCAAGTGCAGGTGATACCATTGTTTATCCTCATGACTAGATCTAGATATTTCCACGATTCTTCGAGAACAGAACCTACTACTTTATCTATTCATGCTTTGGTTGTATTATAGACAATCTTTCTTTATTACTTAAGGTGAGACAGGGTCTATCTGAGCCCGATCTTATGTTACGGTCTAGAGACATGTTTTGGACATATGCATGGACCTCAGTTTCAGACTTGTATACTTTACCTTATGATCTATCCTATGTTATGACTCATAAGTATATGCTTCCGCTTATGTATTTCTTTGATTTGCCTTAAATGCTTGTAAGTGCTAAGGGTTAGTTTAAGGTTCCTTCGGGGATCTCATTCATCGTGTTATGGCTAGGTCCTAGGCTTGGGTCATGACAAAGTACAAAGTACCTTTTCTTAAAATTGACATCATACCATAGTGGTAAACCAAGTCCGTGATGTAGAGATGGTTCACCTGAGGTCATTTTTTAGCGAAGTTCAGTTTTTGCCATATTTTGGTCAATGATAAATTTGAACTAGCCTGGAATAGGTCTACGATGCGCCTATATCGCAGACTCTTCTGAATAAGATTTTTATTTTTGATAATTTTATTTCTCGATATGCTTGACCTAAAAATCCTTCGAGGCCATTTTTCTATATGTCACCTTATTATATCATATTTCAATCTTCAACCGCCTAAGATATTACATCTTTCTACGAATTGTAATTCCTTATACGACCCGTGAGCCTTGCTCATACAACTCAAAAAATTCTAGAAATTTTTCTAAGTATCAGGTGCCATCCACGACCACCATAAATGACCTGTAGTTGTATCTAGGACCGTAGATAGGGCTTGTGAACCCTGCACGAGCAAAAAGTTTTGTGCATTTTCCTCTTTATTCCAACTTTTGAGGTATTATAACTCAGTTGTTTCAGAAAGTTTAGCAGTTGTGGTAAGTACTTCATCAGTTGTTGTACATACTTTAGCAGCTGATTCATTTGTTTATATCAAGGTTCAAAGAATCAACCACCTACACCAATTCACCATTCCTCATAAAGAATACAACGACTTCAAGAACAACATATTTTATCACAAAGAGTACAACAACAACCAAAGAACAACGACATATTTTAGAACATACCATAAACAAGAATAACCCAAAGACATATTTATTAAGGCATGCAATAACAAGATTTTGTGTTATTCATGTATTTGTTCATTTTCTTTATCCTAAATCATCATTTTCACCAAAAAGATTAAAACCCTAATTATGAAATTAGTAAGTGTTGAAACTTTAACGGTGAAAGGAGCAATCAATAGTGAAGTGAGACGATAAGGACGATGACGGCTGTGAACACATAAAAAAAAGAGAAAATGGAGAAGAAGAAGATGACCAAAGTTGAGAAATTTTCTTCTTTGATTTTTACTCCTAAAAGGACGAAGAAAAAGTGAATTTGAAATTGAAATGTTTCCTTAGGGGAAGTTAAGGGGGTTGGTTATTTTTATATTTTATTAAAATTTAAGAAATTTTTAAAATTACATTTTACTTCCACAACTTGATTCTTAATTAAGAGAAATTTTAACCTTGACCAGTCAAAATTGTCAATCTTTTTTAATTTTAGAACTTGATAGACAACTCTTGGTGCTGCTCATTTTTCACATGATAGCTTGATACAAATGAGGTGAGATAAATACAAACACGAAGTCTTTGAGACAATTTCTATCAGTTTACATCCAAGCTTAAAAAAAGAAAAAAGGGTAACGTTCACGGCATTATGCCCACATTTTCCCTGTGAATCAAACAAAATGATGATAAGATACATGTGGAAGGAAACGTAGGATAGTTACTTATAAGAAATGACATGATTAGTAAGATATTAGTGTAATTGAGAAATTGAACATACAAGGATGGCTTGTGTAAGCAGTGGCATGTGGGGAGTGGGCATCATCAGTAATGGTAATTCCAATAGACACTCGTATTTGAATAAAAATAATACGGCATTAGATTTACACCACCACAAATTTAGCAACTACACAGGTCCCTTACAATTAGTATTAAGTAACAAGGGTAAAAGAAGAATAGTAGCATCAACGGAGAAGGAATCAAGCATCATGGCCACTGAAATAGCCGGAGTCAAGGTCATCAGCAATCCTCCCCAATCTAAACTCACTGACCTTGGCGTCACGTCTTGGCCCAAGTATCTCTCTTCTCTCTCTTTTATTTTGATATGTCTTTCTCTTTTGTACTTCTATTCATAGATTTGAGGTCTAAACACTAACAAGGTAAAATAACAATCTCATCCATATAATCCCACTAGCATCTAATCCACCCTTATCTTATTTCTGAACCAATCTTACTCTTCAAGAGGTTGTATTTATTTAGTTTTGAACAGTGTTGAAAGGCATTCTTTTCATACTTCAGTTGACTGACAATTGAAAATTGCATTCTTTTGTTAATTTGTCAAGTTATTTTTGATTGGTGTAGTATTCGTCATTAAAAATTGCTAAATATGCTTGTATTCAACGTATACATTAGTATAACAGTAATATAGAGATCCACCAGAACTGCCTCATGAGTGTAACAAGAAACTGCAGTGTTATTATCTTTAAGTTAGAAATAAAGTAAAGACAAACTTTCATCTAGTTAGAGATGATGTTTCATTTATTACTTACAGATGATTTTATCTTTTAATTAGATATAATGGCTTTATCTGCCCTTATCTTTTTTTGGTAAACCATGAAGTATTACCATTAATACTTTGTGGGATTCACTGGTTATGTTGTGGTTGTTGTCGTGAAATATTACCATTAACAACCAAAATGAGTACACCTAAAGAGCACCTAGGAACACAACCACCTTGTAGGAAGGCTGTTGTGCTCTCTAGACCCCTAAGAATAAAAAACTAATGACATAGTCATCAAAGTATGACATCTATGTGCTGTCTTTGTTGCTTGTATACTGTCTAGTCTTAGTCTAATCTCCTTTTGTATCTCCGCAATATCCAACATTTGTATTTAGAGTATTCTTTCTGAGAACCTGGGCTTTTTGCTGCAATTTATCAGACCAGATTAAGTTGGCCTCTTGCAATCTAGTCTGAGTTCCTATCAATGTATTCTAGCTTCTAGTCACTGAGTATGCAGCATTTGCAGTAAGCAGATGGTGGTTATTATGATACTACTGAACCATGGTCTCTTTGAGGAGTTTGACTTATTCCAATACCAACTACAGTCAACTGGTGGCATGTCTTTCCATAGATTTCTCTCAGTTTTCATACACACTCCATGCACCTACTTAACCCATAGTATATCCTTCTTCCCTGCCAATATCCAAATCAATTTCCCAACTAAGGCTACATTCAAGTTCCTGCAGTTCTTGATGTTTATGTTACCAATTTTTTTAGGAATACACACCTTATCCATGCAACCAAGGCCATTTTCCTTCGTTCTTCTGAACTACCCCAAAGGTAGTTTCGACATTGTTTATCCACTGCTTTCAGGATGCTATGAGGCAATACAAACACAGATCCCAAAAGTTGTAAATGGAGAATAAAACAGCATTGATCACCTGCAACCTCCTGCAAAAAGTAGACACTTTATAGGCAGTAGTGATCCTATGACTTCCTAACTGGTTGATGGCACTCCATTTTACTCTTTTTTTTTTTTTAAACTGACAAATGCAACCCAAGATATCTAATTGGTAAGGTTCCCAATGAGAACCCAGTGCTAGCCAAGATCTCTGCCTGGGTGGTGTCATCTCTTTCTGCCAATAAGATGTTAGAGTTGTCTAAATTGGCTACCAGACCATTGACATCACTGAAATGGTTTATAGCCTTCATCACTCTTGCAATGGAACTGCAATCTTCTTAACAAATACCATTAGATCATCTGCAAAAATAAGATGAGTTAGTCTAAGAGATTTGCACATGGGGTGAAACCTGAAGTCTGGAACTTCAGTCATGCTCTTGAGTGTCTTGGTTAGATATCCCATTACTAATACAAACAGTAATGTTGAGATTGGGTTCCCCTGCCTTGGGCCCATTCTCCCTTCAAAACATCCATAGCCTTCCCCATTGACTTTTATTGTAAACTTAGTAGTAGTAATACATGTCATCACCAATTGAATGAAAGATGTTGGAAATCCATATCCGTTCAAAGCTTCCTCAAGAAAAGCCCAACTCACCTGTTGCTTTTTTAACAAAGAAACTAAGAAAATAACTGAGAAAGATTTTGAGAGAAAAAATACTGTAGTGTTGTCAAAGAGAATTATTTTATTAATAATTCATAGATATGCATTTATAGCTATAATTTCTAACTGGAAAATAGAAAAATATGCTACTAAACTTCTCAATAAAATTGAAAAAACTAATACCTAAATTCAAGCCACATAAGACTCTAATAAAATAATTTAAAAATTCTAAAACTTAGCTACTGAATTTCTTAAAAAAAATCTTTTAAAAAAAATGTAGCTAGTTATTTTATTTCTGTAATATCCTGAGAAATATCTTCAACCCTCCTCCTTGGATTAGGAATTGTAGATTTCAGTGTCATTTGAAATTGACCTCATGAATAAATCTGCCAATTCATCTTTTGTCTTGCAAGGCTTGTGCACATCTTCTGTTGGATTAAATGAGAAGCTTTTACTTCTCATTTCAACTTGTAAAATTTCTTGTTTACTTTGACAATATTTGTCTCCAAATAATAATATAAATCCTTCTTCCATTAGGTGGCCAACACTCAATGAACTTTTATCAATATCAGACACGTAAAGAACATCTGAAATTATTTTTGTGCCTGAACTTGAATTGATTGCAACAAACCTTTTTCTTTTGCAGGAATATAGTCACCATTTTCAATTCTAACTTTCTTATTTTCCATAGACGTAAACTCTTTAAAGAGATTCCTGTCATACGTCATGTGGTTTGTACAACCACTATCGATCATCCAAAAATAAGATTTTTTGGTTGCATAGTAGGTTGCCATAAATACGTGATCTTCATCTTCGGTAGTGACTTGGACAACTGTTTCATCTTTTTGAAATTTGCTTTTGCAAATCGCAACTTCATGACCAAGTTGTTTGTAGATCTTGCACTGTGCAATTGGTCTCTTTCAACATTTATGTGGAGGATGTTCATTTTTGCCACAGTGCTGACAAGGTGAGTAATTCTTCAAGAATTTACCCTTGCTTTGAGTTTTATGACCCAATACATAACATATAACAGCGTTCTTCCAATATGCTAATTCAGTACTAATATCCTCCAAATCAATTGCATACACTGGTACCTCAGCATGCATTTCAGGTTCTACAAATCAAGCTTAAACTCTGCATTAGAGATTTTGGTAATATCAAAATTGTCCCATATGGTTAACTCATGTGCGCTTTCACCTTCATCTGCCCAAGATAATTTTCGAGAACTTACTGTGGCTTGAGTTTCAGGGCTGGCCTGCTGGATCTAATTTCCAACTGTAGCATTGCTTGGAGATGCAGTAACCACAGTTACTGGTCCATTGGTTTTCTCTAGTGTTTCCTCCGTCACCTGGCTGTCCTTCCTCCTCAGTGGGCTCCTTACTTGTGTCATAGCTATTTCAGCTTGCTTGTGAGTCTCCTTTTCTTCCTGAGTCAGTTCAACCTGGATCTATGAGACTTCTGTTCCTGTACGCTGTGAAGCAGTCCCTGGGGTAACTGCTCCATTAGCAAGCTTTTGCAACCTCCTTGATTGTTTGATTTCCTTTCTTCTGTTGATTGCCAGCCTTAGATGCATTCTCTGGGATCATGATTGCCTTCTCAGCGGGAATACGAGTTCTCTTTCCCGAGGGTGGCACAGGTTAGGCTACCGTGTGCCGAGAGAGAAACATACTGAGAAGGAAGGAAAAGAAACAGAAAAAAAACCCAGCAAAACTAACAAAGAACCTATGAAATCCACTAACTGGATTTCCTCTTCTATATTTTGTTCTTTACACCAAACACCTAAGGAAGTAATTACTTTCCATTTGATCTTCTGTATTGAGCATTCTTTTCCTTTAAAAATTCGCTGATTCCTTTCCTTCCAAATATTCCACCAGATACAAGCATGTATCGTCCTCCACCACTTCTTTTATCTACCGTAATCTGCTTAACTAGTTTTTATTATCTCTAATGTCTAGCTTGTTTAGGGTTGCATACTCTATAAACTGGACCATTTATTACTTTGTTTGGGAAAAATACTAGATTAAAGATGCTCTGTCAATTGATCTAACTCTTCTATCTCTCTCTTTTTTCTCGCTTTATTCTTCTCCCTCTTCCCTTGTGGTATTGCATAAATCTTGGTATTAGAGCTCGAATTCCAATTCAATTTTTGGATATACTTATAACACTCATTTCTCAGAAAATACTCATTTTACCTAGTAAAAACAACCTAATATTTTCAATCCACGTCTCTTCATCATTCAAGTAGAAACCACAATAAGGAGGCTTGATATTTCTTGAGAAATTGGAAACATTAGTATGGTTATACTAGATAAATTCAATCTGCTTGTTTGCAGCAAAAAACTTATTCAACGGAAGGATCATCACCTGATGCTACCAACAAGGACGAGTTATATTCCATAATCCAGATTTTTGAAGCTGGATCAACAGTCTCACTCATTAGAGTCGAGTTATATCTAATGGGGAAAATTTTATGTAGCTTAAAAAAAGGTTTCAATTGAATTATGATAATTTTTATTATCTTATATTTTTTAGTTAGAAATAAGTAGTGAATAACCTTATCTTTTAATTAGATACACTGTAGCTAGGGATAATCTTGTTACTTAATAAGATTGGATCTAGTCTTCTCTTGTTCTTTAGAGAAAAATCTATCACTATATCAGTGGTCGAGCTTGTTCACTTGCAAATCAAATTGGCCAAAGGTGCGCGCTTTCATGAGCCAATGATGAAGTTTTAATCAATTCCTGCCTATATCTATTTTAAGAAATTAAACAAGATATGGGTTACACCAATTCTCTCTCTTCCGTGAACTTCCACAAATATTCTCTCTCTCTTTCGCGAACTTCCGTCGAACAACGACCGTGGGATTCCCCTCCGACGACATACGACAACAACGATTTGTATTCACTGAAATTGAATTCCGAGCCTTTCTTCGTGCTGAAGACTTGAGGAAGATTGAAAACCAAGAATTTTCTCCGGAAAGCACTGTTACAAGTTCCATTCCCGTTTTTCTCCAGCGAGCACTATTACAGGTTTCCACCCAATTTTTGCTGGAAATCAAGAAATCGACAAAAAATTGTCAAAATCTCGGTGAACTCTAACCCTTGACTGATTTTTTTCTGCAACATTTCATCTTCTGATATTATTTCTTCATTAGTTTACACTTGATCCTTTCTTACTAATATTGTGCATTAATTTTTGTTAACTTTTGCTTACTGCTATAGTTCTTGATTCTTTTGCTTACTGTTATTGTTCTTGATTTTCTTTGCTTACTATTATTGTTTTTTATTTTTTGCTTACTGTTATTGTCCTTGATTTTTGTTGTTTGCATATTGTAGAGGTTTCCCTTCCTGTACTTGTTTGTTTGTTGTAAATTTATTTGTTAGGGAGTTTTTTTAAGTTGCTCACTATTATTGTTTTTTGAGTTCTCATTGTTGTATATTGATTATTGTACATTGCTCCTAGTGTATATTTGACTATTTTCGTATTTTATTGTATCGTTGGGCTGTTGATTTCGTGAGATTGTATCTCCTTGACCTTCTATAGTTTTTTGAGTTATTATTTCTTAGTTTAGTGGCGTTTGGGACTGATGGTGGATTAGGATCATGTCGTCGGTTGGGGTTAGAGGCGAGGGGTAGTAGTGGTAAGAGGGGTACAAGCTTAATTAAGTTGAGAGTAGGGTCCTGGAACATAGGATCACTTACAGGGAAGTCCATAGAGTTAGTGAAGAGTCTTAAGAGAAGACAAATCAATATAGCGTGTGTCCAAGAGACCAGATGGGTAGGTACCATAGCTCGGGACATAGACAGGTTTAAATTATGGTATTCTGGTGGCTCTAGGGATAGAAATGGAGTAGGCATACTAGTAGATGAGGACCTTAGGAAGTATGTTGTTGAGATTAGGAGGGTAAATGAGAGGATGATGTCTATTAAACTTGTTATCGCTAGACATATAGTGAATGTAGTTAGTACCTATACACCTCAAGTGGGCTTGGATGAAAAGGTCAAAAAGCTTTTTTGGGAGGATTTGGATGAGCTTGTGAGAGGTATACCGGTCACATAAAAGATCTTCATCGGGGGAGATCTTAATGGGCATATCGGTGCTACTTCTAGTGGTTTTGACGATGTGCATGGAGGCTTTGGGTTTGGGAAGAGGAATGGAGGAGGGATGTCTCTCTTGGATTTTGCTAAAGCCTTTGAGTTGGTTATTGCTAATTCATGTTCTCCAAAGAAGGAGAATCACTTGATTACCTTTAGTAGTATGATAGCTAAGACTCAGATTGATTACCTTCTCCTCCGGAAGGGTGATAGAAACCTTTGTAAGAGTTGCAAGGTTATTCCGAGTGAAAATATTTCCACTCAATATAGGCTTTTAATGATGGATTTAGAGATTTGGGGGGATAAGAAGAAGGAGGCTATTTATGTTCAACCAAGGATTAGATAGGGAGGACTTGCTCCTACCCTTTCTCGAGAGATGGGGGAGAAGTTGAGTAGTTTGGGGATTGGCTTAGTAACAGGGATGTGAACAATATGTGGAACACTACTGCTGGTTGCTTTAGAAAAGTGGCTACCAAGGTACTAGGGGTATCGAGAGGGACCTTTGGTGGACGTTAAGGTGATTGATAGTTGAATGGAGAAGTTCAAGGCAAAGTGAAAGCTAAGAAGGTTGCCTACACGAAGTTGTCGGAGTGTATGGATGAGGGTGAAAAACGAAGGCTTAAGGATATCTATAAGACGGCGAAGACAGAAGCGAAAACGGCAATCACGAGCACTAAGACAACAATGTTTGAACGTTTGTATGCCAAGCTAGGAGAAAAAGGCGGGGATAATAGATTGTATAAGCTCGCGAAAGAGATAGAGAGAAAAGCTCGCGACTTGGACCAAGTGAAGTGCATCAAAGATGAGGATGGTGAGGTGTTGGTGGATGAGACTTTCATTAAGCAAAGGTGGCAAACTCACTTTCACAAACTCTTAAATGAAAAAGGGGACAAAGATTAAGTTGGGTGATTAGGCACACTTCGATAGTCATCAAGTTTTTGGGGACTGGAGGTGTTTCAAAGATGAGGAGGTTAGACGTGTTATTAGTAGGATGAACAGATGGAGAGCGATCAGACCTAACAAGATTCCAGTGGATTTTTGGAAGAGCATGGTCAAGGATGGTTTGGAGTGGTTGACCAGGTTGTTTAATGCTATTCTGAAGACTGCTAAGATGCCCGATGGATGGAGGAGTACAATGGTTCCATTATACAAGAACAAGGGTGATATTCAAAATTGCAATAATTATATAGGCGTAAAGTTGCAAAGCCACACTGTGAAGGTTTGGGAGAGAGTAGTGGAGGTGAGGGTGAGGGTGAGAAGAAGAGTGTTTATTTTACAGAATCAGTTTGGATTTATGTTGGGGCGATCGACCATTGAAGCAATTCATATTGTTCAGAGACTAGTGGAGAAATATAAGGAAAGAAAGGACCTTCGTATGGTATTTATTGATCTTGAGAAGGTCTATGATAAAGTTTCGAGGGATGATCTATGGAGGTGTCTAGAGACGAAAGGTGTTTCAATGGTGTATATTAGGGTGATAAAGGACATGTATGATGGAGCCAAAACTCGGGTAAGGATGATGGGAGGAGACTCTAAGTATTTTCCTATTAGGATGGGACTTCATCAAGGATCTATGCTAAGCACTTTTCTTTTTTCCTTAGTGATGCATGAGCTGACACAATTTATTCAGGAGAAGGTTCCTTGGGGTATGCTATTTGCAGATGACATGGTACTGATTGATGAGACTCGGGATAAAGTTAATGATAGGTTAGAGGTTTGGAGACATACTTTGGAATTCAAAGGGTTCAAATTGAGCGGGATCAAAATAGAATACTTAGAGTGCAAATTCATGTTGCGAGGGATGACACAAACATTAAAGTGAAGTTTGCCACTCAATCTATTCCCAAGAGAGACAACTTTAAATACCTTGGATCTATCATCCAGGGTAGTGGTATTATCGATGATAATGTCACACATCGTATTGGGGCAGCATGGATGAAGTGGAGGCTTGTCTCTGGAGTATTGTGTGATAAGAAGATATCACATAAGCTTAAAAGTAAGTTTTATAGAATGGTGGTGAGACCGTCGTTGCTATATAGGATGTAGTACTCGCCAGTCAAACTCACATGTCCAGAAGATGCAGGTTGCGGAGATGAGGATGTTGAGGTGAAAGTGTGGACATACAAGGGGTGATAAAATTAGGAATGAGACCATTCGGGAGAAGTTAGGGTGACCTCTGTGGCAGACAAGATGAAGGAAGTGAGACTGCGATAATTTAGGCATGTGCAGAGAAGAAGTGTCGACAGTCTTATTAGGAGGTGCGAGAGATTGAATTTAGGGGTTATGCGGAGGGGTAGAGGTAGACCGAAAAAGTATTTGGGGGAAGTGATTAGATAGCATATGACACAATTTCATATCACCGAAGACATGACATAAGATAGAAAAGAGTGAAGGTCGCGTATTAGGGTAGAAGGTTAATAGGCTGGTGGCGGTAGGATGATGTATGGCCTTGTGTTATAGTAGGTTAGTAGGATTCGTTGTGTTTTTATATCTTGTGTTGTTATTGTTCGTCTTATATTTGTTACCTTATTGTATTTATATATTATCATTGCTTCCTACTTTAGTCGTTTTTTTTTCTTATCTAGTATGTTCTGCTTTTGAGGCCTGATATTTTTGAGATGAGGGTCTTTTGGAAACAACCTCTTTATCTCTATGAGGTAGTGGTAAGGTCTGCGTTCATTTTACCCTCCTCAGACTTCACTTGTGGGATTCCACTGGGTATGTTGTTGTTGTTGTATGGGTCACACAATTGATAAGTTGTGAAGAGTTATGTAAATAAATGGGCTCTGATGCGTGGGCAATGTAATGTGAGGCCAAATTTCGGGAAACAATAACTGGGATGGTCCTGCTTTGATACCATGTAAATAAGTGGATCTTGGGCCTAACTCAACCATAAAAGATAACTCACGAGGGAAGGAATGCCCAAGCCATATTAAAGAGACCACCCATCCCTTAAACCACCGATTTGAGACTCTTCAAGTGTTCAAGTTTAACCACAGATAATCCCTTAAGCATCCCATTAAATATGTGGAAGATTAGAAAAGAGTTGGTGTAGTCTTCCCGCCAAACTATTCTAGACCAGTCCCAGTGAGTGTGTCAGTCAATCCAGTGCAAAAGTTAGCGCTGCTTGTGCTCCAATATATGTGTAGGGAGGACCATCGATAAAACTCATCCTTTATTATTTAGGAACCCGAGCGATTACAAATATTATTTCTCTCGAGTTCCGTGTGTTATTTATCTTTTTATCTGCTGATAGATCACTGTAATGACTTGATCTAATTTCTGGAGACAACCCTTTCCTCACGAAAGTAATAGTCTTAGCTTCCTTGAAATCTAACGTTGTGGTTTTCTCTAATTGAGTCACAGGGCTTTACTGTCTATTTCAAAAATCTGAGCCTCCATTTAATCTGATGGATATCAGAATAAATAAACAAAAGCTGATTGAAATATTAGTTAAATTCTCATGTTGCCTCTCATCCGTAGAATCATTCGATCACCTCATGATGACCACAGTGGCAAAGGAAAAGGGATATGTTGCTGTTCCCTAACACCGGGGTTACTTTTAGAGAAAGAAGAAGCTATCTTGATGGTTTAGTGCTATCATAGAAGTTTCAAATAATCGTATCATCCCTGATTTCTACAAACTTAATGCTGCAACTTTCTCCGTATCTTCACGCCAATGAACTCAGCAAGCCTCCATATTCATCTTTTTTAAATAACCAATATTATCCAGCCTTTTTAAATCCTCATCTTTTTTCAGAACAATTTACCAGATTGATGACTCCATGAAACACACATCCATCTTTCTTTTCTCCAATTGATCTTTAGTATATTCTTAAATTTCTGTTGGGTCTCCAGATCTTAAGGGTGGATGAAGTGACACCTTAATCGTCAACGTTCCAGGGTAAGAAAAATGTATAAGTAGTTAATGTTGTGGAAAAGAAAATTTAGGCTCCAGAAAGCATGCATGAGCTTAAGAGAAGGTGCCATCGTTTAAGTTAAAAGTGCGGTTTTGGGTGGTAGCGGGCATATATGTGAGCATGTTAATCTCATGAAATGTTGTTTACTCAATTTTAGTTTTCTATTCCTAACAGAAAGGAAAATATTTCCTTTTAGCTCCAGGTCTTGAAATCATATTTTGGCCTCTCTAACCTGCATATAGTTAAGTACCTACAGAAGCATGCTCTGGCTCTGCAAAATTCTTGAAGCGGGGAGAACTGTTTTCTATAAATTGTGGATATCAGGTTGTCGGCAGTGTTATCAAAGGCGCGCTTAAGCCCTCAACTGAGGCGCAAAATGTGTTGAGCGCTTCACGTCGCTTAATGTGCGCTTCAATGTCATCATCAAGACTTTAATGCATACTTCTCCATGTGAATGAACATTTTCCTGAAGATGTGATGCTAAACCATTGATATTTCAATTTATTGTGAAAACAACCAATTTCTTTGTCCATATATTTGTTATTTATGCTTATAATTATTAGTCTTGGACTATATATATATATATATAGTGGTGCAGCCACTCTTTGTCCAGTGGGTTCATCCGATGAACCCCCCTTCCGCGGAAAATTATACTATTAAATACATAGTTAAAATTATTTTTCATCTACATATAGTAGATGTCGAATCCCCTTCTGCTAGTTCGTGTGCTTGCTTTTTCAGATTTTTAACTCCCTTAATTGAAATCCTGGCTCCGCCGCGGTTTATTTATATATATTTGTATGTGTTCTCCATTTGCGCCTTTTTAGTAGAGCCCACACTTTATTTGCACTTTGCGTTTAAAGCCCCAAGGAACCTTAGAGCATTTTTGCTTTTGATAACACTGGTTGTTGGTCCACCCGAAGCTTTATTGACATTAAATATTCCAGATCAAAGTATTCCAGTTTCAAAGCTGTGCAGCATCTTTCGCTTGTGTACTTCCAGTTGTCTGATCTTTGTAGATATATAAAATTGTTAGCTATGCAAAATAGAAAATCTTTCCCTCCTCTCATAGGATTAAACTCAAATTAGCATGGAAGAGAAATAAACAAAGGAGGGGAAAACTAAAGAGGGGAGAGGATAATATAGCAGTTTTCTGCAGCTAAGCATGATGGTTTGCGATTCTGATTGATGCCTAGAAGATTACCACCTTAACAGCACAATCACATTGAAATTGTGTTAAGCATCCAAATTGTAAGAATGGGATTGTCACAAGTGCAAAGCCTGACCTTTCATTCTGCATCAATTACTTGCTTTGGAAACATTTTTTACCTAGAGAAGATATTTTACGATGCTTAGAGACAATTTGCACCATGCTAGTTGTCTTGTGCTTAATCTGACTGTTGTTTTACATATTTGTTTACTCCCACCCTGTTTTTTTCTTCTGGTTCCTAAGTAGAGATGTTCTTGTGAAACAGGTGGGGCTGTCCTCCAAGCAAATTCCCATGGACATACTCGGCCAAAGAGACATGTTACTTACTGAAGGGAAACGTGAAGGTTTACCCTGATGGTTCTAATCAGGCTGTTGAGATAGGCGCAGGCGACTTGGTTGAGTTCCCCAAAGGAATGAGCTGCACTTGGGATGTTTCTGAAGAAGTGGACAAGCATTATAAATTTGAGTAAATGAGTTCAATGATAATTAGACAGGTTTCTGATGAATACGTTGCTGTATTCAATTAGATACCTGATAGTATGTTGGACTGCATAAGAATTAGGACTTCTCCCTTCAGAGGTTTATGTACTTAAAGATTAGCTGCATGCTTGATAAAATAGCTTTTGCCTATTAGCTCACTTCTACCATCATTTCATTCCATATGTATCTTGCACCAGCACACACCTGCATGCATGCACTTTTAACTCTTTCACACGAAAAAGGAAAACCTTCCCCTCAGGTGTAGTCCTCCATCCTTGTTCCACTTTATAGTTTACGCTCGCCTCCAAATACTGAAGACGTAATGAAGTAGTTCTTTTAGCTGGTTAATTTACTTTTGCGAGTCTCACATCTTCCTTTTCTATTACTTCGACCTTCTTTCAAGTAGTGTATCAACATTAACTTAAATATATAATAAAGTAACACCTGGTAAATTTCATATGCTCACGTCAACCGAGGAACAAGCATCATCAATCGGTAGGAAATTACCATCTATAGCAAAAAAATATCATACACAAAGACACAATTAACTTGACGGCAATACCGAGTTCTTTTATCCTCCTGATTTATGATGATGTCATTAATTTAAGAAAAATAGTTATCTTAGCGTTTGTTTTCGGAAACTTAACTAATTATATTATATTTAAAAAATATTTATCATATATAATTACATAATTCTAATATACTTATATGTGCATATATAATTCACTTTTAATACAGGTACAATTTATTTTTTTAGCAAAACAAATGCTGGACCAACCAAACCATATCGTGTCGAACCCCTAAAACGATTTAAGATGCTTATAGTACATCTATATTGCAAGCAAAGTTATTTTTATGTTTAATGTAATACATCATATTAAAGTTGATATACATGGTAAATATTTTCTATATGGTATATCTAGATAACAAATAAAACATATATTTAAATACATGTATAATACATATCTATTACATATATAATTTACTTTTAATACGTAATACAATTGCTATAAATGATAAATATTTTCTAAATATGATAAATTTAGGTAATAAATAAAAAGTATATTTAAAAGTAGTAAATATTTTATAAAAGGAACTCAAAAGGATAATCATTCCTTTTTTTGTTTGTTTAAACATTTTAGAATTGACTGGTATTACATATACTACTAAGAGTGTAAATGGAGCAACTTGATTAAATTTTTTAGATATCAGATCAAATTATTTGTGTTGGTCTTTTAATTTTTAAATTAAACTAAACTAATAAAAGTCAGATTTTTCAACCTCGATTTTTTTGGGTTTTCAAATTTTCTTGGATTTTCGGTAAGGTTTTCATATAAATATTTATAAATAACTTGTGTTTCAAATATTTCATAGTCCTACCAAAATACAACTATCTAGGGCGTTTATTAAAAGAATACAAACTACGAGATGGGTGATGACACTAAAATATCCAACAAAACAATAATGATGAAATCACATTAAATAACCCTTGCAAATTAATAAGTCATAATGAAAATGATCATAATTTAAAAGTACTAGTCTTATTAAAGTAAGTATATTAAGTATTAGTTATATGACTAAATATTAAATAAAATTAAAATTAGGTCATTTATTTTAATTGTCTTAACCAATTCAAAACGAAAGAATATACCTTCAATATTATTGTCATTCTTAGTGTTGAATTGATTAACTTTTTTGTTAGCATTAGTGCTGATTTGAGCTTTATTCAAGTTGCTGATAACTATGAGTTACAACATGTAATATCCCAAAAGTTGAAAACTCGAAATGGAAAGAAAAGTTATAGAAAATTACCGGTGTAGTGTTCTATAAAACCTCTTACGGATTGTAAACAGTTTCACGGGACGTGAAGGGTGCTCATGAAACCTGTTGAAAAACTCTAAAAATAAATCATTGAAGTCCATGAAAGATTCAACGAGTTGTAGTTTCTTCCACGAGCCGTGGATGGTGGCTCGTGGATTGAGATTCAGAGATGTGAAAATTTAGCTCAGATAAGACGAAGAAATTGTATGAGTAGTGGAATTTTATACTGGTCGTTGGAGAGTTCGTAGTAGTTGACCTTTAAGAAATTTGGATTGTCTATACAGTAACCTTTATGACTACATTTATGAACCATGCATGATTTTACGTTCCATGAAGAGCTATCATGGAAAAAGAATCCAAAATCTCTAGTCTCAAACTTTTACTACGGACCAATAGGGTGGTTCGTAGTTTATTTGGCGTTCCGTGGTGTAATATCTTGAGTGTTTGAAGTTTGAAACATGATATTATAAGGTAAAACAACATATAAATGACATCGGTGGATTTTCAGGTCAAGCAGATCAAAAAATAAAAATCTCAAAAATTTTGTATCTAGAAGGTGTTGACATCCCGAAGACGCAACGTCGTGACGACTCGCTACAAAAAAAATTGAATAAAAGAATTTAAAAGAAAAAAAATAATTTAATTTTTTAGAGTCGCCACCTAATTTTAAGGATAATTAGG
>JBCEWC010005335.1:0-25187 GCA_038996855.1 Solanum aculeatissimum
TATGTTTTGATTTATCATATATATAACTTTTGTCTCTTAGTCCATAGACTTCAAAACAACAAGTTAAGCTCCATGGGAAAGACTTGACATGTCACATTTTGTTTTGATTTATGGGATACTCCATAACTATTGCCTTAGAGATTAGACTTGTTAATCCAAGGACTTCAAAACAACAAGTCAAGCCTCATGGGCAAGATTTGACATTACTACATTACGTATTGATTTATGAGATGTTTTATAATTTTTGTCTTAAAGGCAAGACATAAACCAAAAGTTTCACAAGTTACGTCTCATGGACAAGATTTAAAAAAATAGAAATAGACAAAAAGAAAAAAGAAAGAAAAAAAAAAGAAGAGAAAAATAATTATAAAAAAAATAAAGAGAAATAACTACAAGTTAAGAAAAAAGAAAAAGAAAAAAATTAAAAATTAAAAACAATTAAAAAATAAAGAAAAAGAAAAAAAAAGTTTCAAAAAAAAAAAAAGACAAAGAGACAAAAGAGAAAAATAATAAATAAAAGAAAAATAAAGAAAGAGAAAAAATAGAAAAATTGAGAGGCAATTGAGCATAGAGAGTTTTTTAAAAGATATTTAAGATGTAGAGAGGTAAAAATGTCTTTAATTCAACTTAAAGTGAAAAGGAGGACATTTTTGTAAGACTTCTCTTATAGAGGGCAAAATTTCAAGACCACTATATTTGGTGGACATTCTATGTATTTTTCTCCTTGTAGTGTGGGTTCATTCATGCATTTATATTAAAATATTTTTAAAAAGAATAACACTACTATGATCTCGAGAGGAGAACATGGATTCATGTGAACCCGGTGACCCCATCTGTATACCCCTACATTATAGGAGTGTTGAATATATGTTATGGCCATATGCATATAGGCTTGAATGTGATATGATTAACCGGTTAAGAAATCAAAAGATTTTAAATAATAAGTTTATCCGTTAACCAATAACGACTTAGTAGATTGTAAAGTCAGATGAAGTGATTATTCAACAAGATTATTAACCCTAGAATCTCATCTCCTATTGTGTTAAATCTCAATGTTTTGACTCTTGATATTGATGCTTGATAACATAGGTAATTTTATTTTATTTTTACAGTAGATTATATTCAACTTGTAGTGACTAGTGAAAATACTTTGGTAATTAATTGATAATAGTCAAGTCTGATAAACTAAAAAAGTAAGTCATCCTTGCGAGTAAGATATTTAACTCTTGAGCTATTATATTACTTGATGGCCACATGTGCTTGTACTTGTGTTGGGAGCAATATTGAATTAACCGTGATGGCATCGTACTGTGATATTATATCTAGAGTTTGTAGTAGCTCCTTGACTTCACGGGGGGGGGGGGGGGGGGGGGGGGGACATTTTTTTTTTTTCCCCCTTTTTTTTTTTTTTCCCCCCCCCCCCCCCCCCCCCCCCCCCCCCCACACTCTCCTTTTTTAATCATTTTTATTTTATTTCAAAAGTATAAGAATATAAAATTAGTTACGAATCATCATTAATCAACTGTTAAATTTTTCATAGCTAGCATAATTTTTTGAAAATACAAGGATTGACGACGAATTTTGTTGTTTATGTATATAATTTGTCCGTCGCTAACTTCTATTTTTTTAGTAGTATGATATTTATGAGACTTTAGAAATATTATGTATATACACAAATGATTCACTTTATCCACAATTGCATACTGATTTTTAAAATAAAATAATTCGCCTAAAGGTAGATAGTTTCTCATTAAGACTAGCGAAAATGGGTCAACAAACTTGGTGTTATAGCCCGATCAAGTCATATATGCCAAGTAATAGTGTCATAGTAGTATTGTATCGTTGACTCGGGCAATAGGGTAGTACCATTGATTGGGGCGACTCCTCGCTTAGCTTCACGTAGGGCTTTTGGATTGATCCATAAGTTAAGTGCATTCTTTATTTCGACCAAGTATTGGATGATTCTGACAATGAGGGTAATACGTTATATCATCACGAGGCTCATAGCGATGGTTATCAATGTATACTTGTTTTTAATAAATGAAGAGCCGTATGAGGGAAAATTTCATGTACGATTTTGTAGAGTGATAGTAAGAGTGACTTATGTGTCAATTTTTTCACTATAACAACAAAACATTATAAAACGCAAAGCCAAACAAATTATTTTCTTGATTATTGCATGCATCTATTTAAATTTTCTTTTGCATGCATCTATTTAAATTTTGATTGCTCATATTTGTTGGTTCACATGATCACCACTAATTTTGACCTCGACAAATAAGCCATCATACGAGAATCTTACATTTACCTTTCACACAAATTTATTATTTACTCGTTTCTGTAAAAATATTTACTCTTACAATATTAAAAAATTCTATAAAATTGGTTAGATATGGTATATGCCACAACATGAAAGACACAAATATCATATGATAAATTAAAAGACTCCTTTAGTCCTTCAAAATAATTGAATTGTTAGGCTACATCACACATATTAAGAAAAAGAAATAAAAACAAACAGTTAATTATATTTTTTTTATTTTTACCCTTTTCAAATTTCAAACAAAATTCAACCTTAGAAACTCAATGGGCAAAATTGAATTTTTTTTAACATATTCCTTGAAAAGTGAACAATTTAATTATTTTGAAAATTCAAAAATTCCCTAAACAGAGTATGTAAATCAAGAGATAATTTTACACTTAGTTTATAATTTACCCTTGTCATTAATTATAATTTTTTCCCTATTATATTTTTCAATACATTGTATTAATTATATTCAAATGTGATTTGGTAAAATTACCCCTATCATTTACTACTTCTTAATTCCTGTCAAATCAAAAGGGGTCAAGTAAAGTTGAACGGAAGGAGTATTTTTAATTTTGAAAAAGGAATTCTTCCAAATCGAAAGGAAGCGTAACCTATAAAAAGGAAAAGGAAGAGCAGATCCAGTTTTACAATTTCATTCACTCAACAACAAGATGCTTCCTCTTCGCTCCATTTCGATCTTCACCTTGGGTTTCCTCCTCCTCTTTCTATCTCCCTCGTCTACGGCGGAGGAGCAGAAGCAACAGTTCGCCGTCGATGGGAAAGTATTAGAACTTGATGAATCCAACTTCGAAGCCGCTATTTCCACCTTCGATTATATCTTCGTAGATTTCTATGCTCCTTGGTGTGGTCACTGTAAACGTCTTTCTCCTGAGGTCTCATTTGCTTCCTCTCTTTTTCTTCTCGATTTTCTTAAAAATGGATTGGATTTGTTTTTACCTCATTGCTGTGTTGTTAGAGTAAAATTATGGATAATTTACGTCGACTTACGAATTAAATAACGCATAACAGAGATATTCTCATTGCTGTAGCTTTCAGGACAATTTAAAGATGTAGTATCTTTGTCTCTTGGAATGGGAATATATTCAACTTGCAGTAGTTTCACTGAAGCTTCTAAATGTATAAATTTTATTTTCAAAAAAGTAGGGTATAATGTCACTTTGGTTAAAGAAAACAACTACAGGACATAAAGTAATATCATCTTAAAGTTTATTCTTTTCTTAAGATTTTTTTTCTAAATTTTAGTTATTAATTAATTAGTATATATGGGCAGTTCAACACCTACAGACCTACTAATGTAAAATGATTGTTTGGAACATGAATCTACTATGTCTCAGCTTCTAGTGTGTATATATATGTACACTCTCTTATGGTAGCTAATAAGGTGTTGATAGTGTTATGTTTGACTCTTGAGAAATTCTTATAAAAAGGAATAGACACTTGAGAAATAAATGTTTATGATCTAATCTGCTTTGAAACTATAGAGAGATGGAGAGTGATCATGGTCATGTGATTAATTTTATGTGAAAAAAGAAGCTCTCCTTCATGCTACTCTGCTAAAGAACATAGAAAGATTGCATTTACACTGAAAGAAGATTTTGGATGCCGCTTTTTAACTCAATACTTGTTCACATCCATGATACATGAACTGCCAGAAAGAATCTGTTTTCCATGAATAACAAAGTTCAAGAGGCTGAGGAAAACACTGCTGGGGGCTGATCTTAGCTGCTGGATTCGCTTGTTTATGGTCACTATTGAGGAATTACTTATTTTGCAACTTCTTGTGACTTTATTTTCTCTTGTGGTACTGGTCAAATACTTCCACAAGAATTTGTAAGGTTCGTATGCAAAGTCTACCCGATCAGGAGAGGAAAAAAGAAAGTTCTGCGGTACCTTGGAAAGCAAGTTATTCCTCCAGTACATAAAGTGGAGAAGATGGGAGCAATATAGGATAGTGAGATCAAACAATAACAACAACATACCCAGTGAAATCCCACAAGTGGAGCTTGGGGAGGGTATTATGGAGATAGAGAGACCGTTTTTGAAAGACCTTTGGCTCAAATGTATCAACTCCAAGTATAAGAAGAAGAAAAAAGGAAGAAAAAACAATAGATATAGGATAATGGCTAAAATGAAGAGCAATGTAAATTCTACAAGAAAAGGAAAAAACAATAAAAGTAGCAAAATAATTAAAGATCAATAACAAAACAACTATAATGGCATGACCAATTCTATGACAAACCTTACATTGTCACAAGGCAAGACATCATTCTACCCCTACTAGCCTCCTGTCGTAATACGCGACCTCCACTTCTATGTAAGATCATGTCCTAAGTGATATGGAGCTGCTCCATATCCTATCTAATCACCTCTGCCCAATACTTATTCGATCTACCCTACCCCTCCATGTAACCCCTAAATCCAACCTTTCGCACTTCCTAACTGGGGTGTCGACACCTCTTCTACACATACTCAAACTATCTCAATTTCACTTCTCTCATCTTATCTTCCATAGAGGCCACTCCCATCTTCTCTCAAATGACCTCATTCCTAATCTTGTCACTCTTAGTATGTCCACACATTCAT
This sequence comes from Solanum aculeatissimum, assembly GCA_038996855.1. NCBI lineage: Eukaryota > Viridiplantae > Streptophyta > Magnoliopsida > Solanales > Solanaceae > Solanum > Solanum aculeatissimum. The sequence goes on from JBCEWC010005335.1 coordinate 4,913, forward strand.
CTCAATATTCTCATCTCCACAACATGCATTTTTTGAACATGTGAGTTCTTGACTGGACAACACTCCACCCTATATAACAAAGATGGTCTAACCACCATTCTATAGAACTTACTTTTGGGTTTAGGTGGTACTTTGTTATCACACAGTACTCTAGAGGCAAACCTTTATTTCATCCATGCTGCCCTAATGCGATGCGTGACATCATCATCGATGTCTCCACTACTCTGAATGGCGGTCCCAAGATATTTAAAGTTTTCTCTCTTGAGAATAGATTACGTGGCAAGCCTCACTTCCATACCCGCTTCATCCATTGCAATGCCGAATTTGCACTTCAAGTATTCTGTTTTGGTCCTGCTCAATTTGAACCCTTTGGACTTCGGAGTTTGTCTTCAAACCTCTAATCTGTCATTAACTCTATCTCGTGTCTCATCAATCGGTACTATGTCATGGAACCTCCTCCTGAATAGACCGTGTCAGCTCATCCATTATCAAGGGCAAAAAAAAGGGCTCAGAGTATTTGATTAAGTGTAAAGGCTTAGAGTAATCTTGCAAAGGAAGTTCACTGCTGTCAGACAAGATCAAGATATGCCATGTACGAAGTGATTGTTACCACCTTTTTATAGACTGATGGTCATATTGTGTGTCCTTCTAGTCTTATCAGTTGTTCCTTGTTGTCTAAGAGATAATTTTTCCCTTTATGGAGTGCCTCTATTTTGGGTGGTTAAGTGTGTTGCTTGTGATCACTGAAAACTGCTTGAGGGATGAGATTGAATTGTTTCTTTCTAAAATTTGATGATATTGATATGTTCGTCAATAGAAGGTGTTATCAAGCTCTTTATACGTTCGTCAATAGAAGGTGTTATCAAGCTCTTTACTTGAGTTCACTAAGCGTCATACTCTGCATTCTCTCTTAGAGTTATTTTGCCAACAAACGGATATTTATTTTGTTTTCTTCTGACACAAGTTTAGACATGTGAACAGCATTTCATTTGCTTGCCTTATTGGATAATAGATATTTTTGATAGTGACATCACGAAGCACTCTGACAAAGTTCGTTGCAGTTGGACAAAGCATCTGTCAATCTTGCTGTATTGAAGCAGCCCATTGTAATTGCAAAAGTAGATGCTGACAAATACAGTCGTCTTGCTTCTAAATATGAAATTGAGTATGTCTGCTCTACACATATTAGCTATTACTACAATTATTTTATTTAATCGTTTTCATAATCTGCAACTTACTTTCTGGTTAAATCAAGTTGCTCGAACCCAAAGAAGAGAATAAGTTAGTCTTTAGTTTTGTAAAACATTTCTATTAGCATTATTAGATTCACAGTATGTTGTTTTAATCAATTTGTTAGTCTTCTATAGATCACCAAAGACTGTAGATGTAGATCCTATTAAAAAACTTTCTATCCCTAATCCAGTATTCCTTTTTTCTTTTTTCCTTGAGAAAAATAAGTGAATTAAAAAAGAAAGAAGCACCAAGAAGGAACTGTTCAAAAGTATTTGCAGAGAATCCTAAGATGAAGTCCTTTTTATTCTTAAAAGATTCTATAAGATTTATCATTGCTTCAGTTTCATTTGAAAAGTTCTGTTTACACCAAAAGTAAAACAAAAATAAACAGTTTATCCTTTATCCTCTAACTAGAGTTTTCCTTGTCTACAAAGCATCCATCTTTTCTTTCTCTCCAAATATTCCACCATATACATGCAGGATTAGTATACCACCATTTCTTCTGCTTTGAACATCTTCCTTTAATGTTCCAGCACTTTAAACATCAGATGTATCTCTGCACATAGTGCATTTAAGCCCCATCATGTTAAGGAACCACTGCCACAATTGATCAGTAGCATGACAATGCAAAAATAGATGATTGACATTCTCAGATTCTTTTTCACAGATATAACAGTTTGATCACAACATGATTCCTCCCTGGTAGATTTTCATGTGTCAAGCAAGCCTTTCTATCCACCAACTAGGTGACCCATGCCACTTCATAAGGGACATTTTTTTTCCAGATTTTTCCTCAAGGCCAACATCCTCCTTGCTCTCCAACAGAATTCAGAAGCCTATAACAAGATTTTAATGGAAAGGCACCCTTTCTGTGAGCCTTCCAGATTAGTTTATCTTGTCCTTGGGTCAAACCTTTAAAAGGTTCGAGTACTTTCAAGAAATCAGCCATTATACCCAATTCCTGATCATTTAAATGTCCCTGAAGTTGAAATTTCATCCTTGTTGCCCCCACAGAATAGCCAAACTAGCATCACGTAAAACAGTACATCTGAATAGATGAAGGAATACATATTTAAAGGAGCATACCCAATCCAGTTGTCATCCCAAAAAAGAAATTCTTCTTCCATCACTCACTACAAACCCAATATTACCAACAATGTTTTACCAAAGAGCTCTAATAATCCTCATAAACTTGCTCCATATGGTGTAGTAACTACTTTCGTAGTCCAAAAATCTTGAGACCCATACTTCACTATTACTTCTTTCCATAGTGCCTGTTCTTCTGAAGTAAATCTTCACAACCATTTTCATCAGTAAGCTGCAGTTGTGTTGCCTCAAAATTTTAATGCCTAAACCCCCTCCCTTCTTGTTAGGTGAAGTCCGTCTAACTAAATGGAAAGTTCTCTTATCTCTGTTTCCCTGCCAAAGAAAGCCCCTTCTTATTTTGTCTAACCTCTTCTCCAATCCGACCGGTAATAAAGACATCACATATTTGGGAAGGGCATCAAGCACACTATTTATCAGCATCAATCTTCCTCCAGTGATAAGTATTGACTATCCACCTTGCCAACCTCTCTACAACTCCCTGCCCAATGTCTAAAGCTTTGTTCCTAGATCCCAGTGGCAATCCCATTCCTGATCCATTATTCAGCCCTATATGAAGCCATTTTTGGATTGCAACAGACAAAAAATTGAATGAGGACACTTGTTTAAATCACATAGGCTATCACACGCACACAATAACATGGAACTTAGTTTGAGCATCCTGCCCGGGCCTCTTTGCTGTCTCACTACACCTGACAGTTGCCACCACCACCCACCGCCCTTCACCTCTACCTGAACCTCTTCGTAGCCGCCTTAATCTTACCTTCCTATTCCCAATTCAGAACATGATCTCAATGTGCCTTTTCTTCCAGACTCTCCCATATCCAAGTAGTTCCGACATTTTTGGAATTTCCTTGCACATCTAATGTTGCATTCTGATGTAGGATGCTGATTTTATTTGGCGAGTCCTCGCCAGAGGCAGATTAGCTTGATCAGATAAGCAGCAAGGGGCATAATGAGTAAAGTGCTGATGGGTAGAAGATAATGCAAGTGGGAATAGGAACATGATGCTGACTTGTGGACTCTGTGGCCCAAAGATTTGTAATTGGGGTCTTATTTAATCTGTGGAGGATGTTCTCTAGAGTCCCCACAAGGCTGAATCAGCTAATAGCTATTTTCTTCAATCTCCTTTTCACTACAATATAAACACTGGCTGAAGCCCAAACATATGTTCCTTTTTAGGAGAGGATGAAAACGGAAGACTTTGGACTCGAGACTCCAATATGCTCTTTTCTTTTCATGCGACAATCAAAATCAAAATAGATAGACTAGACCACACATGTTTAAGAAATTTCAGTAATTTTTCACTAGCAAATGAATGCAATCATAGCCTGAGATGAATTAATGTGGAAACACATGGTCAATGAGGATACATATACTGGACCCAAATATGTTTTGAATTGAGGTGTAGTTGTTGTAAATGTTTGCAGTTGTTGGATAAAAAGACAGTGAAATGTTTCTCTTGTTGCAATGCAGTGGATTTCCAACTTTGAAGATATTCATGCATGGAGTTCCAACAGATTATTATGGACCAAGAAAGGCAGATTTACTTGTGAGATTTTTGAAGAAGTTTGTCGCTCCTGATGTGGCCATCCTTAATTCTGACTCTGCTATTAGTGAATTTATTGAAGAAGCTGGCAAAAATTTCCCTATATTCATAGGCTTTGGCTTGAATGAGGCTGTCATATCACATTTGGCGGTGAAATACAAGAAAAATGCATGGTTTTCTGTGGCAAAAGATTTCTCGGATAAAACAATGGAATTCTATGATTTTGACAAAGTACCTGCATTGGTAGCCCTTCATCTGAGCTACAATGAACAGAGCATATTTTATGGCCCCTTTGAAGGTCAGTAAGTTCTTGAAATTTTGGTGTAGTGACAACCCTTGCGCTTGCTTTATTCCCTTTTCATATGGAAGTATGGAACACGCAAATGACAATACTCGGATATGTTTATTCTTGAAAGGTTTTCAGTTTATATGCTTATTAGGTGCCCTAGTTCCATGGCCATGACATTTATACGGTGTTCCTAGTTCATTTTAATTGTTTGGTTCTGCATTTGATCTTCACCCTATTAAAGAACTGAGAACTATTTTCAGCTGAAACTGTGCCTTGAAATATTTTTTACAAACAGTGGCTGAATCTAAGTTTCCTGCTATGGTTGCAGAAAAGTTCCTTGACGATTATATCAAACAGAGCTTGCTCCCTCTGGTTTTACCTATTAATCAAGACACTCTGAAGTCGTTGAAAGATGACCAGAGGAAAATTGTTCTAACAATTGTGGAAGATGAGAATGATGAGAAGTCAAAAGGACTAGTAAAACTCTTGAAAGCTGCTGCATCTGCAAACCGTGACTTGGTGTTTGCTTTTGTTGGGTTCAACCAGTGGCAAGACTTTGCTGAGTCATTTGAAGTATCTAAGAAAATTAAACTACCAATGATGATTGTATGGGACGGAAATGAGGAATATTTTTCAGTAAGCTTGAAACCTTCTTTTCCTCTCTCTCTATCTCTCTCCAACTGTAGTTTTGCCTAGCTAAGTTTTACTGCTCTAAACAACATTTTGTTTGTGTGCTCCTGCACCATGTTAAGTTAGCGACAAGCATGACCTCACGCATTCTATAATTTCTCTTTTAAGTATTAGAGAGGCATGAATCTGTAGTTAGCCTACCTTCTGTTAGGACTTTCTCCTTTTTCTCCAATTTCTTTATCGCTTAATTAATCAGCTGGTAAAGGAAGTACAAACATTAATTATTCATGTTTCAGGGGTTAAGATTTCCAACAAGTGATCTTGACTATGGCTGACCTGATGGCTTTAGTAGACATCGCCTAGGTCATATAAGTACTAAAACAAAAAAAGAGAAACAAGGAACATAAAGCCCAAACACATGAAATAACATCATAATTGCTCAGTTGGATTGTTCCCTGCTCTCTAGCTAGTAGATACCACTAGAAGTTTCAAGGGTGACAAATATTGCAGGACTATAACAATTTCAAAACCATTGGACATGGTTTTATTCTTGGTTTCAACTCTACATGAATTTGGAAATTTTAGCCTTTGTTTTTCTATGAGCAAGTTTACTTTGCTTCATGAGGTGTACCGAGTTACTTTTAACTTTTAGATTTGATGCCTGCGTAGGTTTTAACAAACTAATAATGAATTCTTATTAGTTACCTAGTCTGTATATGCTCCTCTTCTATGGGAAGAATTGGTGCATATAGTGAAGCCATAGAGGAACCTGGAAGAAAATTTTGAGCGTTCTATCTATTTGACTGGCATTTGAGTCTTGAGATGACCTTGTAATGTATTGCATTTCGTTGGTAGGCTTGGAAAACATATTATAGGTTTAAACACTTCGCCCTTCATTTTTTAAGTTTCTGACTTACAGTGTAAAACACATTTTAAAGTATACTCCCAACTTTATGACAGGTGAAACATTGAGCTGATAAGTACTAGTAATTGACTTTATTACTAATGTTGAGCTTTTGCACAAACAATAGGTCATCGGCTCAGACAGTGTTGAAGATGAAGATCAGGGGTCCCAAATAACGCGGTTCCTTAAAGGATACAGGGAAGGAAGTGTAATACAGAAACACATCACTTCGGATGCTTACAAGGCTTTCAGAGACTCAATGTATCTGATCGGAGCACTTATTCTTGTTCTCGTATTGATACTGGTGGTGATGATCATGCAGTCTGGTAAAGAGGAGCCCTCAAGAGAGCAGTTTGATCATCCAGGGAGCTCCACATCTCCAGCAGAAGCCAGAGAAACACTTCGTTCTGGCGATAAAGAAGACAAGATAGATTAAGCTTTCACTTTTTGGAACATTAATTTCAATCTAACAGAAATAAAGTAGCTTGAGAAATTTTTTGACAAGATGAGCAAGTGACATGGCAGCCTTAGAGAGATGTTTAACGTTTCAGATGCATAATTACACACGCAGCTGTACTTGTTGAATTGCTTTGTAGGATACTCTGAATTCACTGATGGAAAAGGAATGCTTTAGTGAAAGGATTGGTGATTTATTTATTGTTAAAGTTGTAGAGAAAATGAGAACAAATTTTATTTTGTTGTGTATAATATGAGTTGAAAAACAGAAACGAGGATACTACTTTGTTTTGTTCTTATACAGAATATGTTGTTAAATCCCAGAGCTTGTTGAAAGCAGAAGCTATTGTATGTCAGGCTAGGATTGAAGATTTTAATGAGCAGGAAGGTTGATATATCTGTATCTCAATAGAAATAAGGGGTCATCATTTATCCCTTACAGATGGGATAAGTAATCCCATAAGTATGATGGAATAAGTTGTTCCAACGCCCAAGTGTTTGAGTGATATCATTGTGGAGTGCAGTTTAGCAAACAAGATAACTCATGTTTTCAACTCTAGAATTTTTTTTAACAAATGTGATCAACACTACAACCCGGACCCATTTGATCACATTTTCATTGCTGCAAAATGAGTAATGATGGCTTGAAAATTGCTAGTCTTGGTGAACATCTTGTATCCAATTGAGACAAAAGATGAAAACCATCAACCCCAGCCAAATAAACAGAAATCATTCGCCAAATGTGAATTCAAATAAGAAAAATTACAGATTCACTTGACCAACCCGAGGCATCGCCCTTATTGTAAAACTTTAAACCTGTTCTTCCTCCCAATACTACAAAGCTTTTGTTACTGAGCAAAACTTCCCACAAAATGTAAACAGCCCATCAGTCAGCGTTGAAATCTGAAAATAAAATCCCCGACACAATGAAACAGGCATTCTATCCTGAACTAATGATCTAACAAACGTATCCTGCTCAGACATTCAAACAAGCAGCTTTAGTCATCTGTGTCATTTATCATTACATACAAGCTCAAGACCTAAGCAAAAGGCTTCAACTAACAGACCTAAACCATCTAGCAAATGGAGACTGCTAACAACATCCATGGCACTAAAACACAACAAAAAAACAAAAGAGGGCTACTGCATACACCATGAACACCCATCGCTTTGCGCATGCACTCGTAAAAAACCTCAACAACAACATACCCAGTAAAAACCTCAAAACACAAATAAAAAAAAAAACTCAATACAAAAACCAAATCTATAACATTAGTGTCACACAAATAATATACAAATCCAGGGCTTCCTGTCATATTCCTGTCTCTGCCCATGTGCCAGAGCTGCTGATCTCCAAAGCTGTTGCACTGTCTTTAGGCGTGATTTGAGGTGAAAATGACCCAACCTCACTGATCCTTGTTAAAAGGGTAGCACAAACTTGACCCCAGATTTTCCAGAGTGAGCACATCATGGCTCACACTCCGGAAGATACTGAGCTGAAGCAAATGGCGAAAAGCTAGTGGTTGACTCGCTATGATGCAGTGGGTTGGGATGCCGACTTGAGGAGCCAATGTAACTCGATGAGGCATTCCCTGGACTAGGAATATATGGTGACATGTATCTTGAATTAAGAGGAGATAAAGAAGGATAACCAAATGAGTGAGGGGAAATCAAATAAGATGCGCGAGATCTCTGGGAAGACGCATTTTGAAGGTCAAGTGAACTGTGGCTTATAGTAAGATGAGGTGACTGATGGTAGGACTGAAGCGACTGGTGGTTATAAGGAGTACCAGAAATTGATTGAGGACGAGAAACCGAAGGGGATCGGGATGCCCCTTGGCCTATTTGTATTGCTGATGATGAAACTACTGACGATCTTAGGGATGACAACGAAGATAAAGAAGCTAGACTAGAAGAAAGCAGTGGTGTAGATTCTGATGCTGGTGGCTCACCATTGCTAGTTCTTGCATCACGTTTACAGACGGGGCAAAATGTTCTCCATGATGTAAGCCACGCATCAACGCACATAGCATGGAATTCTGCAAAAATTCCGAAGAGATCCATTACTGAAAAATGACAACTTCTCCAGTAGAGAAGAAATCTGATGAGAACAAACAGGATATCGCATGTGTCAACAAATTACTGTCCAGGTTGAGAAAAGTATTCATATTAACTAAAAACTAAATCCCATGGATATACCAAATTAGCACATTCATAATGAAATATAGAAGCAGGGACGAATATAATATTCCAATCACACCTTTAACTGTAGCTTTGAGGTTTTACAACAGTATGCTGCCTCGAATTTTGACAATGACTATTGCAGAGCTAATGTTCATAGATATGGATCCAGAATATAATTGTTGAATATTACTGAATATTTTAAAGAGCGGAAAGTGCAAAAGAGCAACAAAACTCCTGGAAGTTTTAACAAAACATATCACGTGTAATCCTTCGATGTAAAGTGCATTATTCACAGAAAATACAAAATTGTCAAATTTCAACTAACATTATCAATCTCAATATCAAATCTATAAAATTAATCTACATGTACCCCTCTTTATGTTGTTCTTTTTACATCAATAAACACCTACTTTACCAATAAAAAAAAATACACCTGTGACCTCTATAAAACATGAGAGCTAAAATGCTTAGGGTTTTCCAGAAATAACTGACAGTAATCAAATCCAGCACGTGTACTAAGCCCAGCAGCAATGTCCATGACATGCTCACGAACTAAATTTCTCGACTATATTAGCTATGAACTCTGAGATGCCCAGCTTAGGAACTTCTGATCCCTCCTGAAGAAATTAACTCCACTTCTACAATTTCGCTAACAAGGTTTCAGGGCACGATTTATGCAAGGGCTTTAGACTAAGGTTTCTGATCTCTTTGACAACATTAATTCGAATTCACTCCTCAAGCTAATCTACAACCAAATTCTACTCTAAAAACAACCTTCATCTAGATCTGCATAGATTTCAAAATTCCATGGAATGGATATGCTGAAACATATACAACACCTTCAATCAAACGTTCTGGTAGAATATGAGTAATGTGTCTATTTCTGAGAACCAATTTGGCTTCACGCCGGGGCGATTGACAATGGAAGCCATTCACCTTCTAAAGAGATTGTTGGAGTAGTATATGGAGAGTAAAAGATATGCACATATAGTGTTCATCGGCCTAAAAAAAACATACGACAAGGTCCCGAGGGAAGTTTTATGGCGATACATGGAGTCTAAAGGTGCACATGTTGCGTACATCATAGATCAATGGCAAGAGCCAAGACCCGAGTGAAACAGTGGGAGGAGATTTGAAATAATTTTCAGTCGAGATGGAATTGCACCAGAGATTAGCTCTCAACACATTTTTATTTGCCTTGGTGATGGATGAGTTGTCATAGTATTAATCTCGTTCATAGTATCGATCGACAGGTCACATGGTGTAGTTAACAATTAATTGGAGATTTGGAAACAAACCCTAGAGTCTGTTAAGCAGGACTAAAACAAGCATTGGTCACACAAGCTAATCTCTTAGTTTGCTATGGAGGTTGCTCCCACACTAAGTATGTTGTTGTTATTGTGGTTGTTGTAAGTAATGTTATGATGTAGAGTTGTAAATTTAAACCTCATCTCAAAAGTGCATGCATGTTATAGTGATTTACATGACTTTTTCCCCAATAGAGGGACATGAGGTAACCTTTTGACAGACAGAAAGGCATGAGCAGAAGTACACAGATTGATGGTCAAACCAATTAGCGATCATGCAAACGGATAATAGAGTGTTTTTTGTCCAGAAAGTGAACATTCTTTAAGCAAGAACAGAATCCATCATGCGGCCCGATATGTGGTTGCGCTTGGCCACAAGTCATAGATGAAGGGGAAGCCAGAAGTGCCACTTCTAAATTCCCCGAGGAAGTCCTAAAATATTTAATAAACCCTGAAATCTATCAATAGTGCATATGACCAACCCTGATGTCAGCTATTTCAAGTAATTTTAGAAACCAATCACCAGGGTGCAACTCGAAAAACACAAACTGAAAACCTTGTGAAGTGACAACAACTAAAAAAGCATGAGCTTCTCCAAAGAAAGAACCAACCCTAAGGAATTAGTGCATTTACTGCTTTTACCTAAGTGTCAAACAGAACCTGTATATATAAACAAGCTGAAAATCATAATACCTCAGGAAGAGAGAAAAACTTACTGTGCCGGCAAGGAAGAATTCTAAGCTTGTCTCCCACACTATAGTCTTCAAGACAGATGGCACACGTTACTGATGTACAATTATCCTCCAAAACTGATGTAAATATCAAGCTTGGCATAGCTTTCACCAAACGACTACTCATTCCATGAAATTCACGAACACGAGAGGCCCGAGGCTGGTCTCTTCGTATCCGATGTCTACGGACAAAGAAGCAGGTAGCAAGCACTGCTGACATAGCTAGTAACGAAATGAATGATATAGCCATGATGGACCAGGCAGAGCTTTCAAAACTTGGGATTATCCATACTTCAACATCAACATCACCAGCATACTTTGTCAGTCTTTCCCCTGAAACTCTAGAAACAAAAACCGCGGGTATCTGCACACCAGCAGAGTTTCCTGCCACTGTACCATGTGATTAGTTAAACACTTGGATGTTCTAAATTGAACAGTTTTTAAATACTCAAGCAACAGGAAGCAAGAGGTGAAAGTCGTTTTTGCTTCTTTCAAACAATTTCTTGGTTCTCTTTTTTTTTCCCCCCTCTCACAGGGAAAATGGTCGGTGATATAGTTGTTTCCTAGTTCCTCAGTTTTTGAGCATGAAAATTCCTGATGCATTACATTGAGAAACTAGAGGCTAAGCCACGCGTAGAAGATGTACACATCATGATGACAAATCAAACACTTGCCAGCAAAATAAGACTTGTTTGTTTGAGCTTGCTATAAATAGCAAGCTGACTTCAAATATTTTTAAGCTACTTTTTTAAGTAGAAGATGGTTTCCGCTTATAACAAAAATAGGTGAAAAACCCCAGTGGCTATAACTTGAGTATGAATCTCAATTTCAAGTCAGCTATATTCTAAGATACTGTCTTCCCCATGAGAGAGAGAGATGGGGAAGGAACTTCCAGAAAAGCTCTTGATATGTCAACAAAGGGAAAAAGATCAAAATAGTCCCTTATCTTTGGGTTAAAACTCAAAGTCACCCTTGAATTTTACACGGAGCACTATTAGTCCCTCATGTTCGCAATATTGGTGCACTTTTGGTCCTCCAAACTTTTGCCTAATTTTTAACATTTATTTTGTCCACAATTTTTTTTTAATAACAAGGGGAACCCGCAGCTGCTACCCGTTGGGTGCGTACAGGGTAAACCACACCGTTTGGAGACATACTTTGGAGTCCAAAGGGTTCAAATTGAGCAGGACCAAAACAGAATACTTTGAGTACAAATTCAGTAGTTCGAGGGATGAAGTGAACATCAAAGTGAGGCTTGCATGTCAATCTATTCCCAAAGAGAGCTTTAAATACCTTGGGTCTATCATCCAGAGTAGTGGTGATATCGATTATGATGTCACACATCGTATTGGGGCAGCACGGATGAAATGGAGGCTTGCCTCTAGAGTATTGTGTGATAAGAAGATACCACCTAATCTTAAAGGTAAGTTTTACAGAGTAATGGTTAGACTGTCCTTGATAGATGGAGTGGAGTGTTGGCTAGTCAAAAACTCGCATGTTCAGAAGATGCAGGTTGCGAAGATAAGGATGTTGAGATGAATGTGTGGACATACAAGAGGTGATCAGCTTAGGAATGAGATCATTCGGGAGAAGTTAGGGGTGACCTCTTTGACAAACAAGAAGAGAGAAGCGAGACCGCGATGGTTTGGACATGTGTAGAGGAGGAGTGTCGACGCTCATGTTAGGAGGTGCGAGAGACTGGATTTAGGGGTTACGCGGAGAGGTAGAGGTAGACCAAAAAAGTATTGGGAAAAGGTGATTAGACAGGATATGGCGCTGCTTCACATCACCGAGTACATGACCTTAGATAGAAAAAATTGGAGGTCGCATATTAGGGTAAAAGGTTAGTTGGCTAGTAGGGGTAGTTTGATGTTTTGCCTTGTGATATAGTAGGTTAGTAGGATTAGTCGTGTCATTATTTATTGTGTTGTTATTTTCTGTCATTTATTTTGCTACTTTTTTGTATTTATAAAATTGTCAATTGCTTTCCACTCTAGTTTTTTTTTTTTCATGTCTTGTATTTTCTGCTTTTGGGGCTGATATATTTGATTTGAGGGTCTTCAAGAAACCACCTCTCTATCTTTATGAGGTAGTGGTAAGGTCTGCGTATATTTTACCCTCTCCAGACCCCACTTGTGGGATTTCACTGGGTATGTTGTTGTTTGTTGTTTACTAAATATATAAAAGAACGGCTGAACATTTCATACATAAAATTATGGACAATATCAATGTTAAAAAATAGCAAAAATTTGTGGGAGGACTAAAAGTGCACCAATATTACAAAAATGTGGGACTATTAGTGCTCTATATGAAAACTCAGGATGACTTCGAGTCTTAACCCAAAGATGAGGGACTATTTTAAGCTTTTTCTCTATCAACAAAGGATACTACTTCGATGACTGATCAAAAGTTCCACACACATGGAACACTGTTGCATAAAGAGAACCACATTTTCATGTAGGCTGTCTACTTTTTATGCACCATTCAAATGGCAGGACTTAAATCCCAGAATGTCAGTAAACCATTACATTATCTATAAGATCAGGATAGCAAAAAGCAATTGATATTGTTAGTGAAAATGTGTTATTTCTTAACAATTATCCTCAATCACCATTCACCTAGTTATCAATTCCTAAGCAGTTTTCAGCTGAAAATAGTCATGACTTATAAACATATGTGTATAATTGTTACTTATCAAGAGGAAAACAAAAAAGGGGAACTTGTACAATAGCTATCCAGGGAACAGGATAACATCTGAATTGTGCTCCAGGTGCTTTTTGTGTGGATCAAGTTCAGAGAGCATAGATCATTTGTTTTTACACTGCTACATCACTGGACAATTATGGAAACTGTTCTTTCACATGATGGGTCTTAAATGGTGCATGCCCAGAGACAACTGAGTTGTTGAAGTGCTGGAACATCAAGGGCAGGAACAAGTAACAAAGGGAATGGGGGTGCACTATACCTTCATGTATTTGGTGGTACTTTTGGAGGGAAGGAATCAGAGGTGCTTTGAAGACGAAGAAAGCGCCATTAAAAAAATCAAATCTTCCATGAGTTTTAACATTCTATAGAAAATTCGAGCAGTTTTGTTAATGGGATTGCCTAATGTGACATAGCTGGTTCTACCAAGTTTGTGGAGTCAGTAGTGAGTTGTAAAATTCATTTTATCTTTTCAAAACACCACCTTTAACCCAATAAATCAAGATTATGGAGTATTAGCTGACAGGATACAAGACTTCGATCAGATCCAGTGATATCCACTTAAAATTAATCCACAAGCCATTTATGACCTCTTGCTACATGCATAACCAAGTATCAAGTAAGACAGACAACTCCAACCTTCATTCTAGAACCCAAAACCCTAGTTTGAGCTGAATCAAATATTTTAACATACAGTGTAACTTCACATTGCACTAATCAATAAATTCAAGAGGAAGAGTTTATTAAAATCTGTTTTGACATTTTAGAAAACACCACCTTGTTTTCAACCTCAATAAATCAAGATTAGTGGAGTATTAGCTGTCAGGAATCAGGATATGAGACTTCAATCAGTTTCAGTGGTATTTTGTATCAAAAGAAAGTCCCATAAGCCATTTTATGACCTCTTGACACTTACATAACTATGTACCAAGTCCACTTCAAGCTTCATTCTGGATCCCGGAACCAGAGAGTTTGAGCTGAATCTGATATTTAACTAGACTCTAAGATTGCCAACAAGTTGTAACCTCAGAATGCACTAAATCAATAATTTTCAAGTGGAAGAGTTCATTACTTGCAACTAGATCACCGTATTCATCGTTGTAGATAATGGCTGCCTGGAAACCTGCAGCCTGGGCTTGTCTGACTTTATCTTCGAAACTACATCCACCCCTTATTATCAGCAAGAATAGATCGTGGGTGCTATTTTTAACTGGTTCAACCTTGTTAGTCAAAGTCGAGCAGGCATCTAAAGGCTCCGCCACATACAGTGTGCCGCATTTGCCTGATCCTTTTACTGAAGGAGCTGATATTTGAAAAAGATTCATTTAGTACAAATTACAACAGCATCAAAGAAAGTAAACAATGTGCCAAAAAGAAGTTATAGAAAAACAGGACTAAGTTTCAATGAAAAAGCAACAGTACCAGCATTAGATTATCATGAATCAAGTTATACTCCAGCCACAATTTCTTACTGTTAGGGATAAAATTCAATCGCTATAAGATAGGATAGATAAGTTTTGTTAGCTACAGTTGGGATATATGGCTAAGTGTTTAACTATATTATCTCCATATTCTTCTGAAGTTTGTTGTAAACAACCATGTATATATATTCATCAATTCTACTCAATAGAAAACACACTGAATTCTCTCAGTATCTGATCATGTAACATGGTACCAGCACCTCCAATGGAATCATCGTCTTCTCAACATTCAGATTCCACCTCTAAAACAACCACCTAAGCGCTCCAAGTCTTTTTGATACTTTACCCCATGCTCAACTTTCTTTTTTCCATAAAACTAAAACTTACAAACTAGATGACTTGGAAAACTCAATTTGCTCCTACCATCAAATGTTACAATCTATTCAACCATAGCAATGGTACAACAGCACCTCCCTCCACCATCATCAATACCAAAACAAATCAATCCAAAAAAAATCTGATTATCGAAAGTGGTTACAAGAAGACCAGCTAGTACTAAGTTGGATCTTATCATCTTTAACAGGGGAAATTTTTCCTCATGTGACTAGTCTAGATATTGCCTTTGAAGCTTGGACCGCTCTCTCAAATGCATTTGGCATAAGCAACAGCCCTAGAAGAGTCCAATTACACATCACCTTGCAAAACATTACTCTTGGTGACAAACCACTGGCTCAATTTCTTCGCAAAGCTAAAGCTATCGTTGACAAGCTTGTCGTGGCAAGCACACCTGTGTCTCCTGATGAATTGACTACCACCATTTTCCGGTTACTTCCTTCTGATTATCATCCTGTCATTGCAACATTATCTGCAGCAAAATTCACAGGTATCATTTTCTGATCTTTCTAATAGACTTATGGTTCATGAGATTCTCTTGCAGAACTCTCGCAAACCAATCTCTGTTGTTGCCAATGTTGCTTGAAAGCACACTTCATCTGTATGTCAATTCCATCAGAGCTCCTAGAAAAATAATGGTTACAGAAACAATAGAGTGCCCTCTAAAGGAAACAAGAAGTGGTTTCCTATTCCTTGTCAGATCTGTAGACTCAACAATCAATAAGCTAAATGGTGTCGCGAACATTATAATCCTGATAATATCACTGCCAATGCAGCCAAAGTTAATAATTGGTTTCCTGACACTGTTGCTTCTCATCGCATGACTCCTGATTTGTCTGCACTTGAAATCTCAGAGTACAAAGGGCCTGACATGGTCACTATAGGTAATGGACATGGCTTGCACATTAAAAGCATTGGTCACACTACACTATCTTCTAGTAATAATCAGTTTCCTTTGAAAAATATTTTACACGTGCCTGCCAAAGAACAACAATTGTTGTCTTTGATAAATTTGCTAACAACAATCAATGCTCTTTTAAATTTGACTCTGATGGGGAGTTTTGGGGTTAGCTTATCCTCGCGGCATTCAATAAATAAAAAGGTGTTGTTGAAGGGACCACCTGTCACTTGCTAGTAAACTGTTGAAATTGATTCATGTATGGGGACCAGCTCCCAACTTATCTTTTTTATGCGAGTATTTTGTTCTATTTGTGATTATCTTTACTACCATTAGTGTTGGTTATTTCCAATTAAACCAAAAAATGAGGTTCTTTCTACTTGAAAAATAGTTTCAAACCAAATCATTAATTTTCAATCAGATTGGGGTGGTGTATTTCATACTGTCAATACTTATATGAAGGAAAATGGTATTCAACATTGCATTACTTGTCCTCATATAAATCAATAAAATGGTCAAGTTGAAAGGAAAATTAGACACCTAATGGATACATGCCTCACCCCGCTCGCACATTCTGCAGTTCCATCCAGATTTTTGAACTTCGCTATGCTGCATACTTAAATAACAGTCTTCCTGCTCTCTCTTTTTTCTAAATGAATATGCCCTCAAGGGCCATTTATAGATAAAGAAATAAAAGAGTCTCGGCTCAAGATCTACAGATCCGGTCCAAAAAACAAAACAAAAGCAATAAAGCTAAACAGTCTGCAAGAATTTGGAAAGTTGGCCTAAGTTCAGACCGGCATTGCCTTCATCAGAACTGTGTCTCTGTTTCAGGGCTTCTTCTAAGCCGAGCCCATTGGAGGTCCTAATCTAGCCACATCAACAGTAAGACTTCTCGATCTACCATTTTTTACCACAAAATCCCAATTACTTCATACCCTCACTGAATGTTGGAATTGGGTATTTAAGGCTTAGATTTGGATTTTCCCATTTCAGGATGCCTCAAAGCTCTCACAAAGGCACCAAGGATAAAGATTCCTCAGAAGAAGTCTTCTATCTAAGCTGGATTGACCCAAGAAGGACATTCACAAGGTATTTCACATGTCTCATCATTTGAAGAACTTTGGCACTTCACTAGATTGTGAGTTTTGTCATGTCGTTGGCTGCACTGTCTATCCTTTATTATGACCCTACAATCAACGCAAGTTCTCCAAGAGAACTACAGCTTATGTTTTTATCGGGTATGTTAAGGACCATCACGGGTATGTCTGCTTCAATCCTCGTGATAATAAAATTTATCTTAGAAGACATTTCGTATTGATAAAGTCATAAAACCCGTTTTCTATATAAGGAGTAAAAGTTGTTTGATTCCTCTACCCTAGGCACTCCTCCAGAGCAATTTAATTCCACTCCTTGCCTCACATTAATTGTGTCAATACGCAGCCTGACTCAATTGTACCATCATCTTCGAAACTTCCGCATAATTCAGTAGATTCTTCTAATAACAACATTCTGGTTTTAGCTTCTCATCTTCTAGTGCTTCTCAAGATCGTATTAATTTTCCTTCCGAGCAGCAACAGGATATCCTTCCAACTCCTACTGATCCCTCACACCACCAAGACGCATTCATCCAATGTTTCTAAGGCAAAATCCTAAGAAGAAGATACTGGCTTTCATGTCTGTTTCGGATGATAAAGTTCAATCCTCCTTGGTTACTCTTTTGGAACCAACATGCTTAACAAAAGCACTCAAAGTTCCAACATAGAAAGAGGCTATAAGCTCTAAAATAATTGCTTTGATACAACACAAACATGGAAACTTGTTCCTAAACCATCACATTCCAATATTATGGGTTGCAAATGGGTTTTGCGACTCCAACACCATCTTGCTACAATAGCCTGAATAATTCTTTCTTTGGCAATCTCCAACAATCAACTCAGCAGTTAGACATTTCCAATGCATTTCTCAATGGAATCTTGGAAGCAGATGTGTATGTCTCAACCTCCAGATTTTGTTGATCAACAATCTCCTGATTATGCATGTAAACTGAGGAAATCAATCTATGGTCTTAAACAAGCCCTACGGGCTTGGTTTCACAGGCTCGCATACTGACTCCACGCTCTTTATCAAACACCAAACTAGCGATGTTCTATCCTCGCCTATTTCGATGATATTATCATCACAGGGAATAACTCAAATGTAGTTTACCCCTGCATAACTCAATTGTCCAAAGATTCAAATTGAGAGATCTCAGAAAACTTCACTTTATGGGAATCAAAGTTAGATATATCAGCAATGGTAATATTCTTTCTCAACAAAAATACCTATAGGATCTTCTCACCACTACTCACATGGAACATGCCACATTGTCAAGTCTCCTATGACTAGCACATGTAACCTGCAACTTCAACAAGGCAAACCCCTGGTTGATCCCAAGATTTATAGGAGAACCATGGGAGCATTACAATATTCTTGTCTAACTCGTCCAGACTTGGCTTTTGCTGTGAACAAATTATGCCAATTTTTATTTGCACCAACAACCACTCACTGGACAGCCTACAAACATGTTCTTCGATATGTCAAAGACACCTTGCATCTAGGATTATTTATTACGAACTCAACCAGCTCCCAACTTCAAGCCTTTTGAGATGTTGATTTGATAGGCAACACAGATGATAGGAGATCCACAGGAGGTTTTGTTGTGTACATGGGGCAAAATTTAATATCTTGGCAGCTAAGAAGCAACCAAAAGTTGCTCGATCATCAACTGAGACTGAGTATCGATTTGTTGCCGATACCACAGCAGAAATAATTAGGCTTCACTCTCTTCTTCAAGAGCTTAAACAGCCAATCCACAACTCCGCAACCATCTGATGGGACAACATTGGAGCTTCATATCTAGCAGTTAATCCGTGTTTTAAGGCTTGAAAGAAGCATGTCAAAGTTGGTTTTCACTTCGTCAGAGAAAAAGTCGAGGCTGGTCATATATAAATGCAGTTTATATCCTCTATCGATCAATTGGCAGATATATTTACCAAGTCTTCGTCCACAAGCCGGTTTCAGCTCATCAAAGGCAAGCTAAGAATCTTGGGAAAACCTTCTTAGCTTGAGAAGGGATGTTAGATATAAAGTTCAATCACTATGAGCTAGGATAGTATCTCTATTAGTTAGGATAGATAAGTTTTGTTCCCTACATTTTAGAATAAATGGTTAAGTGTTGTTAGCTATATGATCTCTCTATTCATCTGTAGTTTGTTGTAAGCAATCGTGTATATTCAGCAATTCCACTCACTAAACACACATTGATATCTCTAAAATATCTGATCCTGTAACAGTTACCTACATATAAATTCCATAGAATAAAATCAAACTGGAAGTAACTATTTATCATTATCCAATTTGTGAAAACTAAACTAGTATACCAAAAGAAAAAAAAACCAAATCCATTGCCAATAACAAAACGTCATGAGCCCTGACTGCTAGTTTCTTTCTGTTCCATCTGGACTAATATCTCACAATGCAAATAACGATCCATTGATTCCTTGTTGCACAAAAAAGGAAAAAGCAGAAAAAGGGTAAACTTGCATAACAAGAGTGAAGCCTCTTCTATACTGAAAGGTAGATAACTTCTATTTCCCAACAATGAACTATTGACAACTCCAAATTGCCAAAAGCTAGATTGAAATTGGGTTCTAGTTTACCACGTAACAGGGGCAGGTAAAACTAAATTGAAAAAAAGAAGAAAAAAATTCAGTATTCATAAACTACTACTAAAATTTAAACAAACTCACCTTCTAATTTCCGTTCAATATCACTCCCAAACCATTCCAGTTACAACAAAATACCAACTACAGCAAAGATTAATACTAAATACAAAACAAATAGGGGCAGAGCAAAGTAAAAGAAAGATTCAACTCACCAAAATTAGCTTCAATGTCTTCAAACGTTAAAGTCTCGTTCTTTCCTACTAAAACCACATTACCAAGCGCTCTAGAACCCAAAACACAGACAACACTCAAGTACCAAAATACCCACAAATTCATCATCTCAAACAAACCCTTTCTACCAATTATCAAGAAAAGAAGAAACCCAAAAGCCCACAAAACAAAAGGTATCAATTCAATTCACCATCTTTTGACTCCACAGGCACATCCCAAATCTCATAAACCCCACAAGAATTTACGTTAATTTTCAAGAAAACCCCACGAAAATGAAAGCTGTTACTCTGTTGAAAGAATAGAAACATCAGCTTCCATTCTCTACCCAGCAAGAAGGAAACATTCACTTGTGGCTTTTCTTTTTCCCCTTTTGGGTGTTTGGGAGAGGAGGAGAAAAAAAAGTGAACTTTTGTGAATTTTTGGTGCCAAAGTGCATTTAGAAAAGGGAAGACTGTTACATATTTAATTATTTATGGTCCTAAGTGCAGCACTACTTCATTATATTGGAGCACTAATATAGTGCAATATGCACTAA